>CATKHK010000179.1:0-28403 GCA_949751835.1 Blepharisma japonicum | reverse complement strand
TAAAAGAGCAATTAAATTACTTATCTAGAGAAAACATTGACCTAAAAAGCGAGATAAATAGAATTACTTATAGGCCTGATACTTCGAAAACTATGATAAATAGAAGAGAAGCTGATTCTAGATTTGAAGATTCAATAGGAAGCAGAGATGCTTACTCAGACCATTTAGAGAAAGCTTTGTGCGAAAAAAATGAAATTATTGCAAATCTAGAAAACCAGATTACAGTTCTAAATAAGACCTCAAAAGATGCAGGTTTGGCTTTGGAACTTGAAAAAATCAAGCAAAAAAAAGATGCAAACCAAAAAAATTTCGATAAAAGATTGAAAGAATTTGAACTGATTTTGAGATATTTAGAAGAAAAAATCGTGCAAATCATTAGTAATGCTCCACAAACTGCAAGCTTAGAGAAAATGGGTCATTATTTAAATGAAATTACACAGAAAAATATCACACTTGATTTATGGCTAAAAGGCCTTGTGTATAAGCTTGAATCCTATGCACAAAATTCTTTGTTACAAAAAATGAGAGAAGTAAACACATACACTGATATCTGCAAAATTTGTTTAGAAATATCTTTAGCAGATGCAACAGAGCTTAGAGAAATTCTATCAGAACTTAATTCAAAGTCTCCAGATTTAGAAAAAAATTCTCAAAAGCTTGTTTTGGTGCTTAGAAATCTACCTTCTCCAAAAAAAATATTTACTAGGCAGCCTGATGCTTCAAATAATTTGATGATTTCTAGAAGCCAAGTTGATTCTTTAGCTAAATCATCATTAAGATTGCAAGAATTAGAATCATCGCTTGCCAAAAAAGCTGAAAATCTTAATCAAATTTCAGATAAAGCTGTTGATTTGCTTCAAAACTTAGACTCATCTCATTATCGAGGTCCAAAACTGGAAAGGGCATTAAATATTCTTCAAAAATGCTGCAAATCATATTCAAATGAAATTAATTCGGATTCTCAAGATTTAAGAGTAATTTGTAAACTATTATCTGAATTCATGGCAAATTCTCCTGAAAATGAATTATCATTAACCCTTGGGAGCTACACTAAACAGCCAAATGTTCCAAGAATATCATGGAATGAGTCTCCTATCTTTGCCAAACAGCTTGATGAGCTTAAAGAATAATAAGATTAACCGTTTTTATAATAAATTATGGGATGCTGCGAAGGCAGAGGAGGTATGAAATATTCAGATGATTCTAATAAGATGCAAGCTGTCCAAGAGGCTAAACCCATGAAAAAAGTCCCTGAGGAAGCCAAAAAAGTAGATTTACACTCAGATGTATCGGAACCTGAAAATAATCATGGAAATGTCCCTGCAAAGCCTCTAGATGAAAAAGGGGAAAACAATACTGGCCAAAATAACAAAGAAAAGATCCCAAGCAAAGCAGAGTGAAAAATAGATAAAGAAAACAGCAAAGAACTAAAAGCCAGTGATGAAGAAAAGAACTTGGATAATGGAAAAGCTGCCGATAATAAAGATATTGAAGAAGTGGAATTTGTAAAGAAGGCTGAAGAAATAGAAGTGGAAACAGAAAATATAGGCCAAAACGAAATAGTAATAAATTTTGACTATGATTCTTCTAAACTTATCCAAAGCGACTATAGCCCTCAATTGCCGCCAGAGAAAAATGCTGAACCTCTTAATGAAAAAGAGCTAAAAGAAATTTTGGAAAATATTAAAGGAGACTATTATAAAGACCAAGAAGGCAAAGAAAAAATTACACCTGAATTAATTCAACAGTTAGTAGAATCACTAAAAAGCAATGATCCTACAATTATTGAGCTCGCACTTCAGGACTTATTAGGATTATTTAAAATTCCAATTCAATCTAAAGATGCTGAAACTCTATATGAAGATGATGCTTTAAATGCAATAAACGCCCTTCTTCAAGACCCTGTTGAACTTTTAAGATATTTAGCTTCTAAACTTGTGAGGGCAATGCTAAAAGATAAGATATATGAAATGGAAATGATCAAAAACTATCAAAAAGGTGCTATAATTAACTCAATTATCCAAGCAAATCCAGGCTTCACACAGCCAAAATACTTAAAAAGCAACCTTCACACTTTAAATCATTTTTTATATGATGCAGACCATAATATTATTTTCAGTAATCAAGAATTGCTTTTTTTCAATAACATGATCCACTTATTAACACAAACCCAGCTGGTAATTTTTATTTAGAAATTCAATGAAATGTCTAAAAATAAAGATTGGGATTTATATAGTCAAAAAATATTGAAATTAATTGAAGATTTAAAAAATGATGCAAAGCTAGATCTAGTAGAAAGGAAAAGCTTGGGAAGCCCAAGGCTTTCTTCATATTCATCAGAAACTGAGTAAAAATTATTTAGTACTGTTTTTGCTTCGAATATTTCGAAATATACATTAGAAGAACTTATCGCAGAGCTTAACACCCCAAGAAGAATAAAAGCTATTTTGCTAAATGATACTTGGGCAGAAGCACCTACAACTGTCGGATCCCTTTCAGCTGCTAGGATGGCAGAACTATTTGCAGATAAAATACTTGATAATCCTGAAGTGACTTCTCTAGTAATTAGGACAAATGCAGTTGGAAAATTAAGAGAAAATTTGAAAAGCAGACAAAGAGACAAAAGAGAATCATCTCTTATCTGTCTCTCACATATGATTCAGCCAGAGTACCCAGATCTATGTGATGAATTTATGTCTGATGAAGGCTTAGCACTAATATATACCTTTATGGAAGACAATAAAGAAGGTATGAGAGTCACTTCAATTGACATGCTTAGAGGCTACTATTTTAATCGTCCATTAGCAATACAAAGAGTTGTAAAATCTGGTCTTGATTTTACTGGAAGAATGATAAGTGTTTTGCTTGGAGTAAGCACTCCAAGTAACGTTAATGCTATGCTGATGAATATAAGAGACATGTTTGTTAACGAAGAAGGAGACATTGATGAGGATATCCTTGCTTTGTGGAAAAATGAAGGATTGTTATATGCTCTTTCACAAATTGATATTGAAAGATTAAAAGCTCATCCTGAATTCATTGAATATGAACAGCAGATATATGATTACTTAAATACCATGAGAGAAGAACTTGAACTTGAAAATGAAGAATCATTTGGAGATTAATTTATTTAATAATGATGCTTTAAATATCTTTTTAATGATTCTCTATTAAAATTACTGAAGTAAAAAGCAAGGTCATTTACAAACTTTAAATTATTAGATTTTAATTAATATTATTAGAGCTTGATATTTTTTTCCGATTCAATTGATAGCTAAACCACATTATTTCTATCCAAGGAACCAGAACTAGCTCTAAAATATATGCCAAAATTGCATATATTGCACAAATCCCTAAAAGAACTAATCTGAAATATTCAGGAATATCTTTCAGCTAAATAAATCTTACGCTAAGCACATCTCTAACCCAATCTGCTGGATAAACAACAGAATAAATCGTTGCAGCGACAAGAGCAATAAAAATTCCTGTAAACAAAAAATTCGTGTAAAATGGCTTCTTTCAAAGACCTCCAACATTAAACACTAAAGCGATCATTTCCATTTGCATCCAACATGTCAAAAATATTACAGTATTGGGGTAACTGTAATAAAATTCGTTCAAATCTTTCCCGCTCTCATAATCAGATTGCTCAAAAAATGGCATTGCGCTTGCGATTAAATAGACTGCTGCTTGAGTCGCAGCTTCAAGCAAAATTTGACCTATTACTGAACTTAATACAGAAACTGAAATTAAAGCACTTATAGGCTGTTTTTTGCTTAATCTATTGCAAGCCTTTGTATAAGTCATAGCAACCGCTAGTGGCATTACAGTAATCAAATCATATACTAGGAACTGATTATTATGAGTTCCAGTTCCTACGCAATACATTATGCAAAGAGAAATAAATGTAATCATAGCATATAAAGTCATATATTTAAAACACTGTACAGATGATACTAATGCGCATCTTCCTTCTCTTAATACATTAATTACACAAGAAATATCAGGAATTTTACTCGTAAAAGGTGCTGCAATAGAACTCTCAGCTTCACTTAGCGATATTCCTATATCAGCAGTTTTTAAAGCTCCACAATCATTCGCCCCATCCCCACACATTCCGATGGTTTTTCCAAATTGCTGATATTTTTCTATCAGCAAGCTTTTATGGTCTGGCGACATTCTTGCAAAAACTTTACATTTTTCTATGATATTTTTGATGCTAAAAGATGAGTCTTGTTCTCCAGATTCTGAAAGATGAATAAGATGAGCTAATGCTGCACCTGTCATAGCTAAATTATAAGAATCATTTTGAGATTTTCAAGGTTGCTCTATAATACTATGGGATTCTAATGGTTTTTCAGCTCCAAACAGCTCTCATAGGATTTTTCCATCTCTAAGCTCGCCAAGATATACTGAGATACTAGAGTCTATCAGTGAGCACTCTCTTGCAACAGAAATTCCTGTTAATATAGCATCACCAGTAGCCATTATTGTTCTGATTCCAGCCTCATGCAGCACCTGGATTGTAGGGATTGTCTGAGATTTTAGCTTGTTTTGAAGAATTATCAACCCTAGAAACTCTAAATCTGATTCAAAGTCTGTAATATGCCTTGAATTTAAATCAGAGTTATCAATAGGCTCAATACACTTATAAGCACAAGCTAATACTCTATATCCCGAACACGTATAGCCTGATAAAATTTTTGCTAAATTTGTAGGAATACTCTCAGGTTTACATTTTTCTAGCAATACCTCAGGTGCTCCTTTCATATAAAAAATGAACTGCTCATCAGCCAAACTTTTTGCAATAGCTCCCATCCTTTTGAGTTTTGAGGTAAAATGAAAAGTTCTTAATATTCCAAGCCCATCCTCAGATCTCTCTGGTTTTACAATAAATTTCATATCAGAATTTTGATTTTCTGCTAAAGGAAGATCAATGCTTCATCTAGTAAAATTAAAAATTTGCACATCCTGAGAATCTCCAAGCAATTTTCCATCTACAATAATCAAAGAATGACAAGCAGCCATACACTGAATCAAGTGTTTTGAGCTACTTGGTATATTAGATGGGTCATTATATATTAAATTAATCAATCGATCTATATTAGGATGAACCCCTAACAAATCCATTCCATCTTCTGTCAATGTTCCTGTTTTGTCAAAACAAAAAGTATCAATTTTCCCCGCAACGTTGACACGCTGAGGAGCAGTGCAAAAAATTCCTTGTTTCCTTAATCTTGATATAGAAATTGCTGTAGAAATAGTCAAACATGCAGGTAATGCTGGAGGAATTGCTTCAGTGAATAAATCTAAGCAATGAAGAAGCAGCTGAGCGATAGGGACTCCTCGATAAATCATGATAGGCATGCATATGATGAATCCAAGAAAAGAAATTATTGCAAGAACGCCTATGAATTTTATTGCATCTTCATAGAATTTAAATTTACTTGGCTTTGGGTATAAAATTGAGCGGATCATTTTTCCTTTCATTGTTGCAAAGCCAATTCTAGTAACTATTCCTACAACTTCTCCTTGGCCATAATTTCTTGTTTGGATTATTTTAGTTCCTTCATACAAGGAGTAATGTCTATCGCCTTCAATACTATAAATATGCTCAGATAAATAGGGAAGATTATCTTTTATAACTGGAATGGACTCACCTGTTAAAGAGGCTTCATCTATTATGCAACTTCCTGATATTAAAACAGAGTCACATGGCATTTCTTGCTGTTGAGGAATCTCAATTACATCCCCAGGAACTAAGTTAGCACTATCCAAAACTGTCCAAGTTCCTTTCCGAAGTACCTTAACTTTTATGATTTTTAACGCAATTTCATGGAGCTCAAGCATGCTTTTTCTAGTTTGAGCTGCTGAAGAAAATAATGAAATGCAAGCTAATAGTATTATACAGCAGGAATATAAGACATATTCATCAGCCATTCATATGGTTATACTGAATATCTGGAAAATATAAAATGGACTCATCCCTTCTTCATAAACCAACCGTAAAAATGACTTCACTGGTATTTCGATTTGGCATAAACCAAAAAGAGACCGCATTTCTTGAATTGATTCGCTATCGTTATAACCTTTACTATATCTGTCAATAATTGAAGAGTATGATATAGCTGCATTAAAATAAAGAGGTTGAAAACATTTCCCATCAAAATAATAAGATAAATCATGGTGGGTAAATGTAATTATATCGCCTAATATTTTAGAATGCTTTAAAGTCACTTCAACCAAATCGGTGAAATCTTTGGTTGTTATTAAAAAATGAGTGGATAAATTAGGTGGGGAACGCTTGTAACGAACTCTAAGATGAAGTGTAATAAATCATTTGTCGAATAAAAAATAAATACCAAGGGTGACTATCACTAAAAATCAATGGAATAAAGTCCCTATAAAAGTAAGTTTAAAAGATTCAATTTTTTGGATAAAAGATTCCTCATTGGCGTAGATATGCATTATGCATGGGAAAGTTGAATCTGAGTAGGGAATAAGAGGCGATTTCACAGTAAACTCCTTTCCATCGCTTATTTCCATTTTAATTTATTGCATTTAATAGAAATTTTTAATATCTCAACCGGGCCGAGACAGCAGTTATGATTTGCTCTGAGTAAACAATTTCTTATAAAATTTACTGAGAACTTATAATTCTTTATGTAAGTCTATTATAATAATTTTTATTGCTACCTTATAAATTTTGGCGCATTAAAAATTTAATAGCCTAGCCTTTAGATTAAGCCGAAGTTTAAGCAAGCAAATAAATTTTATAAGCTTTTAGAAGAAAATATTTAGTATTAGTTTAATAAAAGATAGGGAAACGTGAAAAATTGCGAAATCAATCTAAATAAATTTTATGAAATAATATTAATGAAATAATGGCATGCAATCAAGATTTTCATAAACTTGTATAGACTATCCATTCTAATGGATCACTATCATTCCAATATCACTCGAGAGGATTGGGGTGGTTTATGAAGCAACCATTAAATTGGTAAATCCGCCCATTATTAAAGATTATCAATCTAAATGCTGCTCAAACTAACCCTCCAATCATCGGGATAGACACCAGATAATAGCGAGATATTAGTGTTGATCCACTCTAAAAATATAAAAATTTATTGTATGCAAGCAATTTGGCTTGAAACTAATCAACGATAAAATTGATAAAACCGAAATATCTTAAATGAATCCTTATTAAGATTTCAATTGATTGGATATAGCAATAAAATCTTAAAAATAATAGATCTAATTTTATGCATATTTAAAATTCTTACTTAATCAAAATTTATTGTTTAATTTTATTAGCTATAATAATTTTGTTAAATATTTTATTATTGATCTGCTTTTAAATTGTTACATTATCGTTATATTTACTAAATTACTTTTTGTTATGCCTTTATAATCATGAATGCATCGATATGGATAAGCAGTAGAACAATTAAAAACGATAAATTTGTTTTTTAGGAATGAATTTGGAATTTCTTGGCCATTTATTGAATAATTTCGTAAGGCTCTTTCACTGCTGCATGATGCACATACTTTTATAATGCAATCCTCCTTCATATCATTGGGGCATCTGCATCTATTTTTATTTTGAGGACTTGCATATGGGCTCATATTTTCTAATAAATTAAGATCATTGCTACTTTTACTCATTATTTGTCTATCTATATATTCCATCATTTTTTCTTTGTTTACCTCAATTTTCTCTTTTGCTAATGAAAATTGTAAAAAGCTAGTTTCAACAATTTGAAATCCTGGCTGAGGATTTATTTTTAACTGCATAAACCCATCAAACCATGAGCATTCATTATCCTCCCCTCGATCAGAAAACGAGGAAAGAAAATTCAATGAATTAACAATTTCCATAAAAGAACATCCTGAAAAATTATTATTTGCTCGAGGATCAGGAACTAAGAGAGATATCGGTAAAGGGACTGATGAATTTTTATGATTTGGAGCTGCTTTGCAAAGAAAATGACATAAATTGTGAGAATATTTTCTAAATAATAAATCTTTTCCTGTTGTGTTTTCGATTTCATCGAAATCCAAGCTTAAGCTTGAAACAATCAAGATTTTTTCAAGTGTTTCGTGTTGCAAACCAAAATCCAGAGCAATTTGTGAGTAGTCGTGAATAAACTCTGAATATTTTAAATTCCTTTTTTTGACTTTTTGATATTTTTTAAGATCAAGGTCTTTTTCAAAATCTTGGCTATTTTTTGCTCTATATACCCCATCAAAATGCACGCCTTTACTTGCAAAAAATTCAATTAATTTTGAAGTTCTTGCTCTTGAAGATTGAACAAATAAAACTACTTGATAACCTTCAGTTAATTTTTTAACGCCTTTTACTGCCTCTCTTCTTAAATATAATTTCATTGGTCCTTTATCTCATATACTTAGTTTGAAAACATCTCCTAAAACACCTTCGAAGCCTAATATTACTAAGCATTTTTGGGCCATTTCAAGTCTTCTTTTAAACTGCACTCTTTTTGTCATTTTGTAAAATTGTTTCGTTGCAGGTTTTGCTACAATGTCATTATTCTCAGAACTTGCAGTTGAAGGTGGCTCTGGGTCTCTTCTAACATTTTCATTAATTTTCAAGCTTTTCTGTCTACTAAGACATCTGAATGGCTTTTTCATTCGCCCAAAACATTCAATATTTGTTTTTTTGACGCAGGTTTTCAAGTCAAGTACCTGATCAACAAAGCTATCATACTTATTTTGTTTATTTAATTCTTTTACATTGCCCTTATGCTTCGCATTTGAAGTCTTAGACCTTTTTGTTGCTTTATGAAGCCTTGGAAGTCTAACTCTCTGAAAATTTGTATTGGTGTTAGATGTTAAAAGAGGAAGCTCTTTTCGCTCAGAAATTGGGATTGCTGCTTCAGCTGGCTCAATATATGAACTGCTTTTTAGCGATTTCATATTATTTGTCTA
Source organism: Blepharisma japonicum (assembly GCA_949751835.1). Taxonomy (NCBI): domain Eukaryota; phylum Ciliophora; class Heterotrichea; order Heterotrichida; family Blepharismidae; genus Blepharisma; species Blepharisma japonicum. Next base: position 19,454 of record CATKHK010000179.1, on the reverse strand, counting down.
AATAAAACATAATTAGAATCGTTATAAAATTTTCTAGTTGCCAAATATATGGTAAATAAATTAGGTTGCAATTAGCAATTAATTGCATACGCTCATTTTATTTCAGAGTATTAAAAGGGGCCTGTAAAAATGAAAGCGATTCCAAGAAGCTGCCTTCCTATGGATCAATTTCAGCAGCTTTTTCCTCCTTTGACTTCCCGACTCATAATTTTCGACGTTGAAACAACTGGGCTAGATGCAAGATATCACGAAATTATTGAAATTGGAGCAATTGAAATAATTGAAAATGAAGAATCACGCAGATTTCATGAATATGCCTGCCCAGCCAAGCCAATCTCTAAGTCAGTTTCAGACGTTCATGGTTTAACTTTAGAATCTCTTGAAGGAGAGCAAGACTCTCTCACAATAGTTGGACGATTTATCGAATGAATTGGAGATACAAATGAAGCTTATATCATTGGCCATAACATAAAATTCGATATCAGCTTTCTTGAAGCAGCTTTAAAAGTATATAACCGAATTAATAAAGTAAATTTACAAATTCCCAGAAAAACTATTTGCACACTGGAGCTAATGAAAATTGCGTTTAGAAGAGACTCGAGCTTAGATCAAGCTTGTAAAATATTTGAAATAAAAGATTTGAAAAATAGAAAAAAACATGGAGCTGTGATAGACGCTGAATTAACGATGAAGTTGTACTTTTGCATGAGGGATTGAAAATTCTTTTCTGATACGGCAGGAATTGCATCAAGAAAAATCAAAGGAAAAAAAGCAGTAAAAAATACTGAAAGAGTGCTCCCGTGAGAAAATCCAGTGAAAAAGCAAAAATGCGATGTGGTGGAGGTTATAGATGATAGCGATATTAATATTGTTTAGTAAAGTTGACAAATTAAATTATGTCTTTCAAAACTAAGTCTGTATTGCTGAAATTCAAACTGTCTTTGGTGATACTACCTTTATTTAAATTTGGCTTAAATGTACATTCGTCCATTTCAGCTATTTCTCGGTGTGTTCTTACTGTTTTTACCTTTTCTTGGATTTCCATCATTCGCTTTATGTTTCTTTCATAAATTGATTCTCTAGATAATTCTTTTGAAGACTCTTTGGAAAATGAATTATTGATTGAAGGTCTAAACGTATATTTTGACTCTTCTTGATGACTTGACTTTTTTGTATTTAAAAGGACACTTTTTTCAGTTGGATTTAATTCTTTCATCAATAATTCCATCGCTTCAAAAAATTCCTCATACGTCAATGTTTCATTTAAATCCCCGAGCTCATTTATAAGAGGATCAATAATGTCTTTAATATTTCTCGGGATATATGCACTATCTATTGTTTCTTTACTGATTTTTCCATCCTGCGGGTTTAGCATATCAAACAGTTCTTTATACCTTTGAAATTTTATTCTTTCAATAATTTTATAAGAAGTTTGATTTGTATGGCGTGTTGGGGATTGAGATTGTATACGCTCTTTGGTTGGCGATTTTTTTGAAATTGCATATAAATGCTCGCCAATATTTGAAGGGTTGGCATCCCTTTTTGCAGGAGATCGACCTGTTTTAGGGTGAAATAATTGTTGGCCTGTATTGAAATCTTTGATATCAACATACTTGGTTTTCATAATATATTCTTCAATAGTTCTTCTTGAATATGCCAATCTTTCTGGCACACTTCGAATGAGCTGCTTATTCATTTTATTAGTGAGACTTGTGTCTGGATTAAAAGGGCAATCTTGTTGCTGTATTTTCTGATACAAAATAGCTTTTTTATCTTCAATAATCTTTGCATTTTCATATAATGCAATAAATTTGTCAGGGGATTCATTTCTTTTTTTATTTTTGACCAGCGATGAGCTTCTTTTATCAACACTTGGAGAAAACGTGCAATTGCTCATTTCTTTAGCTAAAAGTTCACCTCTTTTCTTTTCAATATGTTCGTTTTTTTCTAATCCTTTCTTAAGCAGATCTATTTCAGGCATTCTTCTCTGTGGGCTTTTGGTATTGGTTTTTGGGTGAAATGTCAATTCTTTCATCATTTCTTCATTTTTCTGTTTTTTTATCGTCTGAATTTTTTTTTCAGTTTGTTCTTTGAGTAGAAGGCCTTTATAGTAAAGTTTTTCTCCACTATTATTATTGTTTATCAGCTGTGACTGATTTGTAATGATTTGTGAAAATTCCAAAGGTTTTTGCGTCATTTTTGAGGAATTCGGCCTATCAAATGAATTTTCATCGGAAAATTTACGAAAATACTCATTTGACTCTGGGGTGTAGCTTTTTTCAATTGGTGTAAGGCTCCTATCATTCTGCATTAATCCGTGCTCATCATTTACAAAATCATTTTCTTTATTGAATGTCATTGATTGAGCTTGTTCTTGATAAATGATTTCAATATTCATCTTGATCTGCTGGATAAGTAGCTCTTTAATTTCGCTGCTCATATTATGCCTTAAACAAAACTGCTCAGCTATTCATTCTGGTTTATCATTTTCGTAGACCGTTAGCTCATCTGTTCTCCCATCACCGATATCAATTGTCATAATTAAAAGCTCGTTACCTTTATCTTCATAAGGGGAATCAAATAAATCTCCTGACTGGTCCTGATTAATTGTTGATCCTAAATAGCTTAATGTTTGGTCTTCCATACTTAAATTAAATTACCCTTTTTCCATGTTTCTTTCAAGCTATCGAAGGCCACCTTCAGCTTACAATAGAACTCCACCTATACGCCAGATTCCTTCATCTGTCGTATCAGGCACTTCTCTATCTCGATCTCGAGGAGTAAAGCAGCCAGATCCAAAACCTAACACAACAGCTCCTCAAAGGCAGCCTGCACCCGTTTATAATCGTCCTCAACAGTCAAATCCTCCAGAGCCATCACGGACTCCAGTGCTAAAACAGCCTATACTAAGCACTGACGAAGATATTATAATCCACGTCTGTGACGAGGCGAAAAAAATTGAAAAAGATTTCAAATGTCCTAAATCCGTCCTAATTACAAAAATGAAATATTTCGAAAGCCACCTACAAAACTGCCAATCAGTTGATGACCTTGAAATCAGTGTCCATTGTGATGTCGATATCTTTGAGTGGCTCATGCAATATATGAACAACCGTGAAAAGCCAGAACTGGAAATGAATAAAGTGATTTCTATTTTGATTTCTTCAGAGTTCTTACAAATGCAAACTTTGGTAAGCGAATGTCTTGAATTTGTGAGTAGAAATTTAGAAGAAGTTGTAAAGCTTCCTATTGATATGAGCTGTTTAAATCAAGGCTTGTTGAAGCAGCTTGCTAAATTAGCAAGCCCTGAACAGCTTGATGATATAAAAGATAGAAAAGATAAACTTGTAAGCAAACTTTTTATGAAAAAAATCGAAGAAATAATGGAGGATGAAAATAACAATTTCAATAGATGTGTCTATTGCAATAAACTATTCACAAATGAACAGCATGAATGAATGATTTGTGAAAAAGCCAGAATTTTTATAGATTTTCATGGAAATGTAATTGCTGAGCACGTAGCTGACAGAAATTGAGAATTTAATAAATTTATGCTGTATTTAAAAGACCAAGGATTAAGCTGAAGAGAAATTTATTGAAAAATATGGGCTAGACTTGTATCTTTTAATTGTATGGTTTGTGGGCTGAAATTTATTGGGGCTGAACTTGGACATTGCAGTTTTCATCCTGATGTGCCGAGGTTTAGTAATAACAGCAATATTGGGTTTTATCAATGCTGCCAACAAAAAGCAATACGTTTTGACACATCAATTAAAAAAAAGGGCTGTTGTGGAAGAAATCATGTGCCACGTCAAGATCAAATTCATTCTAAAGAATACGAAATTTTGATGAAAAACTTCAGTTTATTAGAAGAACCATTTGAAATCAAAAGCGACAGGCCGTCGTTATATAAACTTATTCAACAATTCGTGAGTAAACAAGATAGCCAAGATTATGAATCAGAAGATGATTTAGATGAAGATGAGAGAATCGAAACAGAAGAAACAGCTGAAGAAGTTAAAGAAGAAGAAAGAAGATATAAAAAGAAAGGAAAATCATCAGATATGAGTCCCAAAAAGCAAAGGGTATGGAGACTTGATCAACTACGCCTAAATGATTTTATGCATATGAAAGAACTGACTGCAAATCTCGGCAAATTGAGAAGAAAAAACAACCAAAAATCACCTGTGAAAAAGAAGTAAACTTTGTTTACTCAATATTATAAAAGATTTAATCATAAAACTGTTTTTGCGTGAAATTAATTTAGAAATACTTTTAAGTTTAACAGATGATCTTTTAATGATCATACTTTTTATATGACTAATATGTGCTTTTTAAAAAATAATTGAATTATTTGAGTGGTTATAATAAAAAATTGCAAAACTTATATTTTTAACTTTTTATTTAATATTTTGTTGTGAATGACTAAAATTCACTTGTTCCACTTGAAATTGTTTATGGTAAAACATCGCAATAATAAATGGAAGAGCTAATTCATGGTCAAATAAAGGGCAAAGAAATTGATGATATCGATGAGCTGATTTTAGACTCATGGCATGGATCAGAAATATCAACAGAAGAGAAAAAAATGCTTGAAGGATATCCAAATATTTGTTTCCTGAGCTTAGCTGGATGCGGATTGAATTCTTTAGCCAATTTTCCTTTACTTCCAGGCCTTCTACAGCTAGAGCTCTCCAATAATAACATCAGAAATGGCTTAGAAAATATAGCTAGCCTAAAAGAATTAACTCATCTCTCCTTGGAAGGAAATGAATTTGCAAATATTGAAGATTTAAAGCCCCTCGCCAAACTTTCTAAACTCGTATCATTAGAGCTTATGGGCTGTCCAGTTTCAAGAGTCGAAGACTATAATAAAAGTATTTTTGATATGATGCCTGAATTACAACTACTAGATGGTTGTGATGCAGATGGAAACGAAATATCAATATTAACAAATGAAGAGGAGGATTACGATGAAGACGAATATGATGAAAGCGAAGGTGAATATAATGGAGAAGAAGATTACGAAAGCGAAGAAGAAGAAGAATTACCGATGAAAAGACAAGGAAAAAGAAATCACAGCGAAGAGAGTGATGAGGAGGTTGGCTCTAAAAAGCCAAAAAAACACAAGTAAATATTTTTGCTTAAAATCAATATTTGTGAAAAATTATCGTAAAATAAATTAACTTGATTTTTTAGTATCTCAACACAGGAATTCATAATTTATTTTGGCTTCATTTATTTTAAGCATTATATTATATGTGGTTCTCAAACTTATGATTTTTATTGTCTTAATATGTCTAAAATAAGATTAATGACAGTGCACCTTATAAAAACGTTATAAAATGGAAAACACATTTCTTAAACGATTTCATGGCCGCTTCATATCAATGGATACCCCAGATTTATTGGATTTTTCAGTCCCTATAAATAAAGTGTTAAAGCCAACTCAGCTTTATTCAGGAACTTTAGGTGCACAGGTTCCTCCATCGAAAAACTCTACTCCACACCCGAAAAAGCCGCAATCAACTAAAGCCTCATCAAATATTGATGTCGATATATTACCGAAAATAAAAAACCGGAGTTTTTCCCCATATCCAGTTTCTAATTTTAAAGAAAGTCCTTTTAAAAGAAAAAGCGTAAAAATATCACCTGATTTAATATCGCTTACTGACAAATATCAATTTAAAAAAGTTATTAATCAGCCAAGTCCAACTTCCAACTTTGAACCCAAAAAACGTCTTACAAATTTAAACCAGTCTTATAATCTAGACCTTGATTTTCCACCATTAGAAGACCCTATCAAATTATCAAATATAAAAAATGATTTAGAATTTAGATTCTTTGATTCAATTTCAAGCGAATCACCTTCATTAAAAAACCAAAACCTCTATTCAATTAGAGGATCTCCAATAATTTCTGATTATGGAGGAGGTTCAGATAGAGAAGGGTTTCAGTATCAGCCATATACTTTAAGCGATTATAAAAAAATAAAGCCACAAAAATACAAACTTTTTGGAGGACTAGGGCCGTCAAATGTTGGAACTGAAGAATGGTTCCGCGCAAACGAAAAAAGGAGAAGAACAGAGACTTTTACGAAAAACTCTGAACTCACAATAAGATAATTTTCCCGAAAATCATTGTAAAATGACGATAAATAATAGAAATATCATTAAATTTGTTACAAACTTGAAATTTAAAAAGATCTTTTTCTTCTTATATTAAATATAAATTGGCACATAATTAGAAATGAGAAATAAAGCATTTACCCCTGATCCAGATTCACATAAATTAAAAGTCCAAGCCCTTCTAACTGCATTTCAAGGGTCACTTTTTTCTCATCTTATGTCAGTAGCCTCAAATAGACAAGAAAGTACGAGCTTTCTTGGGCATTTTCCTTTCTCAGTTGAAGTTACTCCTGTAGAGTTTCAAGAAAATTCTAGAAGCACTCCAGTGGATTTTCAAGAGGTTTCCCGAAGTTCTTCTGTAAAAGGATCCCAGTTCCATAATATCTCTAGAAGATCTCCATTAGAAAAACAAAATACTTCACAGCTATCTTCACGAAGTTCTCAATTTAAAGAAATTTCGTGGGAAGTAAATACCCGATCAAGCAAACAATTAAAAGAATTATCAAGACCTGAGTCATCAAGAAATTCAGGTAAAAAAGAAATATCTCAAGAATTCATGGAACAAGCAAGTGATGAAGAATTCGTAACTTCGTTTGGGCAGGGCTCTGAGATTGCTCAAACGCCTAAAAGAGGAGAAATTGTGCAAGAGGTTTTATCTGCGAAAAATGATATAGAGGATTATATGAAAAAATGTAAAGGTATAATTAAAAAGCCTCCTGTTATAAAAGAAGAATATGAATTTGAATTCGAAGAAAGTGACCCCGAAAAGCTTGCAAAAGTGTTGGCAAGAAAAAATATTGGCACTAATAATATTGAGCATCCAGATTTCAAGCCAAAACCTGCAAGATTTATAATCCCTGAAGATTTACCAGAGCATATTGCTTCCCCCCCAAAACAAAATACAGCTACTCTCTATGGAGAAGTTATAGCGACAACATATTCTCAAGGAGGCGATGGCTTTGCACTACACCCTGGAGATCTTGTAACAATCCTGCAATTTCTAACTGATTTTGGACTAGCTGAGTGCAGATGGCAAGGAATGCAAGGGCTCTTTCCTCAAGACAAAATAAAAGTCCTTACCAAGCCAGACCAATCTCTAAATTCCAGCTTAGTCTCATTGGCCCAGAGACAATTATTTAATTTAGGAAAATCAGACACACCTTTTCAGCAGTCAGGCAAGCTCTTGTCAAGATTAGCTAAAAACAAATAGCCTGTATCTATATTTTATACTAAAATAAACACTCTATTAAACTACATCAAATACTCATTAATTATTATATTGGCGCAACAACTGCGAGGCGAGTATTGCAATTGCAACAGTAATGATGCGAATCCTTGCACCTTTTTACACAAAATGGTATCAAGCAGCATCCACAAAAGCATCCGATCAAGCATAAGTATGTACAGCTTAGATATGTAAATCATCCGTTCTTTTTCTCAATTCGAGTCCATGTGTTTTTACCACATGTTGGACAATAGATATTCTGACTTGTTATGCCTAAACTCATATTGGGATCGTAAAATTCAAGATATGGAGGAGGAGATTGATCTTGATTTTGCTGGAGATTTTCATTTGGCGGGTTTTGGATTGGTGGTTGTGAGTTATCGACATTTGGAGCTAAGGAATATGCTGGAGGATACTGAGAGATTAAAGGTTTTTCCTCAGGATCTGACATTTTTGAGTTTGTAAATAAATCATTTATTCCGTTTTTTCGCAAATTTTACTTATGTGTTTATAAATTCAATAAATCAAGAAAGAGAAAAGCTAATTTTCAATTCATAATATATAAGAATATTTTATAAGGTCATAATTGACTGTTTTAGCTTTAATAATGTTTCAAATTGCTTATTCTTGGGTATTAATAGCATTCACATAAGCTGATACTGATTCTTGCTATAAAATATTACACAAAGTGGAATATTTTCTTATAGATCAATATTGAAATTATACTTATTTAAATATTCAGAAATGACACTGCAGTACAATAATCAAGTTGATGTTATGGATCTTCAAAAAGCTTGCAGGTTAGGCTCTCTCTTAGAAATCAAAAAAGCTTATAGCGCAGATCCAGAAAAACTAAACAAAAAAGACGAAAGTCTTGGATGAACTCCCCTATATCGCACAGTCATTTGTAACCATATCAAAGCAACTCAATTTCTTCTTAAACACGGAGCAGATCCCAATCTCCCTAACAACCTAGGCGAAACTCCTTTGCATCAAACTGCAGACAACTCTCAATATGAAATCGCTGAACTTTTGTTAACATATCATGCAGATCCTAATTTACAGCAAAACGACGGAGATACCCCTCTTCACCATGCAGCCTTTAGAGGTGACGAAAAAATGGTCGAGCTTTTATTACGATATCGAGGAGACCCAAACATTCAGAATTTTATGTTTGGAAGATCCCCTTTGCACTATGCAGTTGATTGTGGGCACATAAGCTCTGTTAAACTGCTAATGAAATATGGTGGGAATCCTTTTCTCCCAGATCGGCAAGAAAAGCGACCAATTGATTTAGCGCAAATAAAAGAGCTACAGAATACACTTAACAATGGGGAAAAAGAAAGTGAAAGTGAAATCATATTTTTCGACGAGGACAAGTTAGAGTTAGGAGACACATTTGGAAAAGGGAAAAGCCTGAATGATTCTCATGAAATTGAAAATTACGAAGCGCCAACACCACCAATTCCTCAAAATTTTAATTTTGAGCCTGATTCGGAGCTAAGTGTGATGCCAAAACAAAATTCAAATAAATTAAAGCCAATTTATAGCTGATTGGAAAGTATAGGATTGCAAGAATTGTGTGATATATTGTGTGATGCAGGGTATGATGATATTGAAAGCTTGATAGTTCAGATGAATAGTGCATACCCAATTACAAGGGATGAGCTAGAAAGGATTGGGATTTTAGCCGCTGGGCATCAGTATAGGATTATTATGAAATTAGAAGAAGATGCTTGTATTTGTCCAAAAGTACTTTCTCTTAAATCCAGAAGTATAGGCACAGAAAGTTTTTGGAGGTGCTGCAATACTCCAAATAATGCTACACTGGGACCTCCTCTAAATATAAATCTCAAAGACTGGCTTAAGAATTTAAAGCTAGAAGAGCTTTATAATCACTTTATTGAGTCTGGATTTGACGATTATGAAATGCTAATTAAACAAATGTTTTCAAGGTACCCAATAAATGATGAAATGCTAAAAACAGAAGTGGGAATTTCAAAACCTGGCTACAGGAATAGAATTTTGGCAAAGCTTCAAGAAGAAGTAAAAATAATCGAAAAAAGAGAAGGAATTGTTATTGAAAATACCTCGAAAAATGCATCTTGTGAAATGTGTATTATAGTCTAATTTAATTGATTTGATTAATTATAATCCAACTGCTATCAAGCTCTGGGCAAATTTTCGACATCTTTCATTGCAGAAACTTGCATTTTGATGAAAAGATCGAACCCCTCCTGTAACAAGATCTTTGTTCCAGCTCGCAAAAACTATAGTTTGGTTCGTCTTAATAGCGCATGCTCCTCCATTTGGCTTCGATAAATAAGCGGTTTTAAAATAGGCATCATAGCTGATTATTTTATATTTTTCTCTATTTATCATAATTCCAGCTTTGCAATCAGTTTTTCCAGTACTTAAAATCTCATCTAAAATTTGAGTTTCATTTACAGCTACTCTTTCTTTTGATTCTCCGTCTTCTTTTGGCACATCAACTTGATAATTTTCTAAGTGAAAATTTGGAGTGCTTTCCAAAATTCTGTAATTTTGGCACATAATAGCTGCAGCTTGCTCAACACAATTGGTAATTAAACCTCTAGCTGGTGTATAGCATATAATCAAATTGTTATAAATCTCTTTGTCCCACTGCATGATATTTATTATAGACAGTTTCTTCCATAAATGTCTGAATTAGAGCTTATACATCCAGTACAATATAGCCTAGGCGACATCTTATGCCACAAGAGAAATAGAAAAACTTAACCAAAAATATCAAGACTCACTCAACCATCGTCTACGCATAAGACAATATATGATTTCAATCGTTAAAAATTGGCTGAATGTTAGAATATCAATGAGTTTTAAGTGATTTTTATATAGAAAATGAAAAAATTTAAGATTTCAACCAACTTTTTACCAAACTCTCAAGAAGAAATGGTTCGATGAGATAAAATTCCGAAGGAGAAATTTGCAGGAATCTATTTTGAACAGGAGAGAAAAGTTCCAAAAAAAGTGTCAGTTTGCTGCAACGATGACGAGAAATTCAAAGAAATTGAACGCTATTGAGAGATTAAACAGGCAAAGCACTGATATTAGAGCTAAAACAGTGTTTGTGTCTCAATTAAGGCAACATCTTGTGGATGGAAATCATGAGGCAAGGAAAAAGCTGCTGACGAGAAATAAGGAAGTGGCAAGAGAAATAAGGTCAAGATCAGCAGCGCCGAAGTGTCAATAGTTGAGGAAGCTTAATTTTGATAGAGATATTTAATTGGAATTGATAATAGTATTGAATAAAAAGAATAGGGATAATATGTCCATAATGAAATAGTTTATAATTTGCATATTAAGGACGAATTCATACATTATTTTTAATTTTATACGTTATTATATGCATACAGATCTTAAAATTATTTATTTAGTTAAATTCAATTGCTAATATTGGTAAGAAAAATTATTATATGATAATAATTTTATTATATTATTCCATATAATTATAGCATTCTGGAAGCATTTGATAATAATAAAATTGATCCAATTAATTTACCAATAAAAATATTTATTATCATAATTCACTTTTAATTAATTGGAAAATAGGCATTAAAATCACCATTAATTTGAATACAAGCTAGTTAGCTGCCAGACTCTAATTTCTTTTAATAATTTTGATCATAAATATTTGATCTTTTTTATAATATTGGTTTCAATTTCTTCACCTCTCCATTTTCAGATGTGACCAAACTCCAATTTAACTGCTTATACCTTAAAACTATTAAAAATTTGTTCCAATCTTAAAGAAATTAAACTAATTTTTTGAATTCTAGTTGAATATTATTTTTTGCGAAATTTACGTGATTATCCTTATATAAACATGATTGGTATTAGAATTTACTTGCAAAAATGGACGAACAGGATTCTGGGCTTCTGCCTCGAAGTATTTCACCTTCTCCTCCAAATTCGAGGCAAAGGTCTTCAATTCTTCCTGACTTAAATTTGCAGCAGCCTATGCGAAAAACATTTTCAACCAGATTCTCAATTAAAGTCCGGAGAAACAAAACCAAGCAGCCCAGACCATCTAAAAACTTATCAATGATCGCAGAGAGCCATCAAACTCAGGATGATTTACGCACTGAACGCATACAGCATCGACCCCGCATAACTGCTCAGTCATGGGTAGTAATGGGCGGAAAAAAGGGCAAAATCTTAGACGGCAAGGATATAGATAACCCTAGAGAAATTGCAAGTCTCACGAAAATCATGACTTGCTTTGTAGTATTAAATGAACTAAATAACCATAAAAAAGACTTAGAAGAAAAAATTACAGTGTCGAAAAGTGCTGCCAGTATGCAAGGAACCTCAGCTTTACTTGAAGCTGGAGACGAAGGAACTATTCGCGATCTTCTTCACGGACTAATGCTTCCTTCTGGAAACGATGCTGCTGTTGCGCTTGCAGAATTCATTGGAAATCTTCTAAGCCCAAGCTCTTTAGACCCAGTCGGAGCATTTGTGACCAAAATGAACGAGACTTGTAAGCTCTATAAGTTAACTTCAACATGCTTCACGAACCCTCACGGTATGTCCACCACAATAAATCTTTCTACAGCAAAAAATATTTCGACACTTGCCTCAATTGTATGCATGAACGAGCAATTCATGCGTATTGTGAACACACAAAGTTACAGATGTGTATTGAGAAACACAAAAGGAAATAGGGAAATAGAATGGAACAACACAAACAAACTGTTGAAACTAGGATTTTCAGGAGTAAAAACAGGATTCACCCCGAATGCGGGACCCTGCTTGTGTAGCATTGCTGAAAAAAGGAAAAGAAAAATAATCATTGTGCTTCTTAATTCAGCAACACCCGGGAGTAGATGGAGTGAAAGCACAAATCTGCTCAAATGGGCTAGTAAATATTTTTAAAGTAAATTTTAGTAAAATTGGATAATAATAAGAAATATGGATCTAGCTTTAAAGATAGCTTCTCTTCTAGAATCCACTTTTAAAGCTACATCTACTGACCAAGTGAGGTCTGCAGAAGCAGAATTAGAAACTCTGAGCCAAGATAAAGAAAATTTTTTACAGTCATTGCTTTCTATATTGACATCAAGCCAAGCTGCAATATCTGAGAAAATAAAAATCTCAGCAAGCGTTAATCTGAAAAATTTCCTTATGAAAGTACTAAATGAAGAAAATTTGAACTCAGTAGCCAAAGATCATATAGCGAAATCAATATTTAATGCACTAGTTGCTCCAGAAAGCACTATATCTTTGCAAAACTCTTTAGGATTGGCGCTAGTCCCTCTGTTTATGGTTGACTTGGCAGACCCCCAGCAAGAATTAATGCAAATGACTTTACCATTAGTGGCAAATTACCTTGGTGGCGAAAAACACCAAATATTAGGATCTTTTGTAGCTATAAGATCTATTTATGGAGTATTTTCTGATAATGAAAATTTATTCCCAGTTTTTAAGCATCTTTTAGATTCTTTACTGGTGGTGGCTCATAAAGAAATTTATACAATACAAAAGGGGGTTTATGAAAACAATGAATATTTATTATTAGACGGATGCGACATAATTAATGAGTGGGCTATTACATTAGGCGCAATTTTTGAATATTTTGAGCTTATTTCAAAACCTAGTTTTGCTGAAATAAGCACAATGCAAAAATTAGCTGAAACTTTTAAATCAATTATAGAGTTATCAATACCTAGCAATCAAGGATTAATTTGTCTGGAAACCAAAATGCACCATCTTAAACTAAACGAAGCCAAAACCCAAATTCTTACCTGCATTGTGAGTATTCTGGAATATCTTTCAGAATTAAATATGAAGGTGACAGAGGATAATTCCAATGAAAAAAACGTAGAAATTTCAGATGGTATACAGAATTCTCCATTTATAAATATAACAATGGAACTTATAAGCCCACTTACACAAACTGCTCATTCTGTTATCTCATCAGCTGATTATGAAGAACTGCTGCAGACTGAAAACATTTCAAACTATCTGAATGAAATTTTGCTTATTTTATGTAAAGCATGCTGCGATAACAGATTTTTAAGCTTCTTTTTAAACAGCTACAAACAAATTATCGTTGAAATAATCCTCCCAATAATAAAGTCCTCCCAAAATGATTTAGAAAGATTTGAATTAATGCCAGAAGAATTTGTACTAATGTCAAAAGACATGTGTGACCAGCAGCAATCTGACATATTGAAAATCACTAGTGCTTTACTATTAAAAAAAATTTCAGAAAAAATTGATGGCTCATTGAGTTTTGCAGTAAATTTTGTATCTGAACTTATTGATAAAACAGTTGTAAAAGGAAACCCAGAATCTTTTAGTCTTTTAACTCAGTTCAAAAATGCTCCTATTCTTTATGTTTCAGAAACATTAGCAATCGATACTTCTCTTTCTGCTCTCTGCATACTTTCCCACTTTATCAAAAAGCGTGCAGATCTTTCTAATTTGCTGGACGCTATAATTGGGACTCATTTATCAGCTTTTTCAGCTGTCACAGATGGTCTTATTCTGCATCGTCTTTGTTTAATAGTCCACTATTTCTGTGTGTCTATATTTACTCATGATATTTCTAGCTTCATAAGCTTAGTCCAAATATTGCTTAACTGCTGCAACCCCAGCACAACTCCAAAGGCTACGAATATTCAAGCTTGTGAAACCCTTGGCTATATGCTTCAAGAAGACGCAGTTTGTAGAAGACTTGACTCGCTCCTCTCAAGCATAATTGTTACTTTTATCCATTTAATTCCTATTCAGAACAATAAAGAGTTTTTTGAAGCTATCCAAGAAGTCGTCGCAGGCAACACTGATCTAGTGTACCCTCATTTGGAAATGTTTGTAAGCGCTATCGTGCAGAAAATCCAAAGCGAAGTTATAAGACTTAAGCAGGAAAATGACGAAGAATCTGATGGCACAAAAGAAAAGTCAAGTGTGGTCATATCGAAGTGCTGGAATATTATAAGAATGCTTTTAGAAGCAAGAGAGCTAGAAACTCAGCAGATTTTGGACCTGGAAAAAACATTAACCCCGCTGTTTAACTTTATGACAAATCCTAAAGAAATTGATTTTGATGACGAAATTGTTATTTTTGAGATTGGATTGATGAAAAAGCTGAACATGGTCACAACTATTGGATGGGCACTTTTTCCTTATTTAAATTTGATTCAAGAGAAATACGAAGGTACTTTTATACAGCTATTTCCCTTGATGAATTGTTATTTACATTATGGGAGAGAAGTAATTGCAGCAAATCCAAGCATGCTGACAGCTGTAGTGTCTATGTGCAGGATGTGCTTGTTTTCAAACTATAAAGGAAAACCTAATGAAGGCACAAATTCTGAAGCTGCCTTGATACTTCAGCAAATCTTGTATACCTATGTCGGACAAATTGATTTTCTTCTAGGAGAAATTATATCAATGACGATGAACAGGCTTACAGATCAAATAAACCATGACTTTTTTAGGATTAGGCTGCTAGGTGTTGCTCTTGCAGCATTTGCTTATAACTGCCAGTTGACTTTTCAAATCTTAAACTCTATGCCATTAATAGAAGAAAGGACCAATTTAGACTTAGTTCTCGATTTAACAGTGCTTCAAGCAAAACAATTCACCCACCAGCATGATAAAAAAGTCACCACTTTAGCATTGGCAACAATTCTTTCACAAGAAGTAATGCCTGAAACTGTATCAAACAAAATTTCTGAAATATTTCAGGCGCTAATAGAAATTCTGATTCCTGCGACTACCAAAAATGCAATAATCCTTAAAAAGCAAGATATGATGATCTATGAAATGCTTAGGTCAATGAACGCACAGCAGGAAGAGAATGAAGAATCAGATGAATATAAAAAGATGCTGAAAAACGCGGATACTGAAGAAATGGAAGCTACTCTTGCTATAGCATCATTTATAGATCCGTTACAAGATCTTGATGAATATGAGCAATTTAGGAATTTCATTAAAAGATTAAGCACTGCAAATCCTAATGCTTTAAGCTTTTTGACGTCAAAGCTGGAAAAAGAAAAGGTCGCTCAGCTGTCAAACATTTTACAGTTTAAGAGAGTGAAAATAACAGGGTTCTCTGCGGCCACAACTGATGTGAGAAGAGTAGTCAAGGCAAAGAAGAAAAACAAACCAAATTAAATGTTAAGGATTTTAAATTTTATTTCTTTTATAGAAAATCTATATCTTACAATTTCTAAGTCCGCCACATTTATATCTCAAGATTTTTAATTGCTAATATTCTATAACTTAAAATGAAAATGTCTCGACCTAAAGGAGTCTCAGAATCCGTAGAATATACATCTCTTCCATTCTATCCTCTTTTATCAGGTGGTATAACTGCCTTTCACAGACCTTCAATTCGAGGTATTTCTATCCTTGCACAATCAACTCCATGCACAACAGTTTTTACCCTCCAATCTGAGCAAGAATATCCTCATGAAATTGAAAAAGCTTGTTTAGACCATGGTCTTAAATGAGTATGAATTTGCCTGCAAGGTGCTAATAAAAAATTATTAGAAGGTAATAAAGCGTCAACTGCAATTAGATCTGGGCTACTTGATGCTAGAAAAAGACTAGAAAAAGGTGAATTTTTATATATTCATTGTGCTGCAGGAATACATAGGACAGGATTATTTATTTATGCTTTACTCAGGATTTGTGGATATGCAAAACCAGAGACTTTAAATATTGTTAAATCAATTAGGGTAGCTACTTATGAAAAATGTGGAAGCATGCGATTTGATTTAGGAGAAGGAATTGCAATAAATATATTAAATGGCACTGTTGGTAAACAAATTGAAGGGTTAGAAAGCTTGAAAAGTGAAGAATTCATAGAGAACCCTTTTATATGGATAAAATTGATACCAACTCACCAAGAGATGATCAGATTTGAATGCATTTTGACAGACAAGGAGATAAATAGATATGTTCTAGGAAGCGTGGTGAGCTTGAAAATAAATTTTAAATATTTACTTAAAGAATTGGGAGAGAAATGAATGCAAGCTAGAGATGTTTTATATTGTCAAGAACAAAACTCAAAGAGCTTCAAGCCTTACTTAAGAGAATTGACAGATTTTTGTATTGAAACTTTTGGGAGATCGAAAGCTCAATTGATTGGAAAAGACGTGTATATAGAAAAACAGTTCATTGATAAATTTTGGGAGCCCTTGAATGTTCATCTATGTGAAGAATCAATAAATTTGACATCTATTGAAATTGCACTGGGTTTAGAATCAAATGCTAACACAAGTCTTGTTGAAGATATTTTATTATTCCGACATATAAAAAATACTTATTTTATTTAATGTATAGAATATTAGCTCTATTTTCTCTTAATTTAAAGAAGATGCTTAACATTCCGGGACCTTGACAGCTGCAAAAGTCTAATAAGTTAAAAATAAATGAAAATTGATTAGAATAATTAGAAGCTATGGATCTCTATAAAAGGCTCGAAGAATACAGATTTGAAGGAGAAATGTATCGATCAGCCATGTATGACCTTCCAAACACAGCAGCTCTCAGTATGATTGAAAAACAAAAATTAAAAAAAGCTTACAATCAAGGCTGATGACTCGGAAATTTAATCCAATTTCCAATAGTTGTAGGCGCAATGTTGTTTTTGGATAAAAAAATAACAAAATTTACCCCAGAAAAAAAAGCAGCAATTTATATTGCAGGGATTGGGATGTATGGCTTCTTTTTCATGCTCACAAAATCATTCGCATGACATTATAGCTTTTCACAAGTTGAGCCAATAGTTAAACAATATGTTGAAGAGGCAACTCCAGCAACTTTAGCAAAGCTTGAAGTAGAAAAAGCTTTAGGAATAGCAGAAGCATCTAGTAAAATTTTGATTCCAAAGAAAAATGATAGTAAAGAGAGTCCAAAAGAATAAATTAATTAGGTTTATTAATCATCTCTTTGATTTTCAGTATATTTAAGTCCTATTTTGAGCATCTAGAAATAGGTATAGATAAAGCTAAGTATGATTAAAACAATTCAAAAGAATAAATTAATTAAGAATTCTAATCATCTCTTTGGTTTTCAACTACTTTTTGTGTTATTCTTTGTGCTTCTTGGATTGGAGAAGTTAAATAGAAATCTAAAGATAGAAAAGAAGATATGAGTGCACACATATAAAAGGCTCTAATTCCAGCCCCTTTAAATAGAGCGAAAACCCCTTCTTCACTAATAAGCTGATTAAAGTGAGCTCTTAGCGGTTTATGATCATGAAGATTGTCTGTCATAACTCTAGTTTTCAGAATATCAAAAGGTGTTGATAAAATAGCTGCTGTTATAGTCGCTATTGTGTTCATTCATTGAAAAGCTTTGAACTGAGCAAAAGCTTGAGCCTTTTGCTTTCTTTCATAACTGGCAGAATCATTAAAATACTCTCGGTAATTGGCTCTTTTTTGCTCTTTAGTAAAAGTTGGTTTCCTTTTCTCTCTTTCTTGTAGGTATGAGAGAATTCCAAACCGAATTGTGTTAAATGCTACTTCTCTTCCTAAATATACTGAAAAGCCACTCCAAACGCCAAGTGATCCTTTATATCCTCATATGTCTTTGTATAAGTCTTTTACAGATGAATACATGCCTGTTTGGAATTGCTGTCTTCAATGCTCAGTTGGGCAGCGAATAATGCAAGAAACGATATCTGCAAATCCAGAAACCAAAAAAAATGTAGTAAACTGTGATAAGCCGACTAAATAGGAAATTACAGCGATTTTGGACTATAGGATGAGCGACATCGCAGACTTTGAGCCTAAATAGAAATGCTGGAAGCGATGTGACTACGCTACCAACTCCGTAAAATGATGATAAAGGCTGTTTTAAAGCCAAGATATTGAGGTTATTTGATTGAATGCGAGTTAATATTGAGCTCACAGGATATAATAAAGACTCTGCTATTATGATACTTGCACATTTTACAATATCCTTAGAATTATCCTGCGACATTATATTTGTCTAATTTTATTCTATTTTAACTATTTATAATTGCATTTGAAGCAATTAGAAATTTATAGAAGTATATAGGAGGGTTTAAAGTCCTTTAGTTTATTAGAGTTATTCAATATAAACAGTGAAATTCATGTTATTAATTGAAAAAATTGTATAAAAAGTTAGTAAAAAAGAGACTTTAGACTCAAACATTTTATAATTGACTAAGCAATTTTATTTAGAAGGATTGAGTTTCCAGCCAATCCAAGAATTTATGTCTAGCTGTATACCCATAGAGGTCTTTTAATCTCTTTGGAACAATTATCTGATTAAAAGCTTGCCCAAAAAGATAAAATCCATAAGTATTTATATATGAAGAGCAATCCTCAACTCTTTCAATATTTTGAATGCCGAGAACTTGTGACAACTTTTCTACCAAATCATCAATATGCACTGGCTCTGGCTCACTAGCTAGAAACAGTCCACATGCTCTATTTTCCATAACAATTCTGAACATTTCTGCAAGATCTTCTCTATGCACAAAACAATTTGTATTATTTGCTTTGACCGCTACAATCTTGTTGCTATTTTTACATCCGATAATATAATTATGGACATAGCTATTTCCATAAACACAAACTGGTCTTAAAACTGCACCATATAAATTCCCAGCTGTTGCATTAATAACTTTCTTCTCAAAAATTATCCTTTTTGCAACCATAGGCAATGGATGAGATGTATCATCATGATCCTCATCCATAGGGCCGTTGGTACTTCCATTTACCATACTTCCTGAAGTAGTTATGAGTGAAACAGGCTTTGTTTCTGCTGTTTTTCTTGCAGCTGAAATAAAGGCATCAGTAGCAATTTCTTCTGTAATGGTCCCGTCTTCAGTCGCGTTAAATGCAGTGTGAATTATAGCATCATATCCTACACATATTTGGGATAATTGTGAAGCAGTTGAAGGGTTTAAGTCGAAAAGAATTGAATGAGCAGAAGGGCCTTTACTAGCAATTTCTTGTGCTTTTTGCTCAGTTCTAACTGTGCAAGTGACATCATGACCATGAGCTAGTAAATTATCAAGGATTGAGCTACCAGCAATACCTGTGGCACCTGTAAGAAAGATTCTCATATTATTT
>CATKHK010000178.1:0-28616 GCA_949751835.1 Blepharisma japonicum | reverse complement strand
CTTCGTATGGAGAGACTGCTATATGAATTGTTGAACTGATGATCATTATCCATATATCATTATGTCAGCACTTGCATTATCATGTTATCAGCCTATTGCAGTCTTTTCTCGGCCTCTATGGCAACAAGCAAAAACTGGTGTAAATTTAATGGTCAAGCCATTTTTCCTTCTTTTTAAAACATGTGTCCAAATTCTGCTTATAGCTGTTGGAAAATCTCTTCAAGGTTCACAGCCAATAGCCCATGGAGTTTTATTTTCCTTTTTGATTTTCTGTTTCTCAGTGATCACATATAAAATCAAGCCTTTTAACTATGGAAGATGCAATTTATGAGAATTCTCTTCTCTTGTAGGGGTTTTCTATATTTCTTTTTTAGCTACTTTATCTAATGCAGGGGAGCAAGACAATATAGCTTGATTTATTGCTTTATTTATCGGATGGGGCGTTATTGCGATCGTTACTATAATTATTCAGAAAAAATATTATCCAAGTCTGTTGGTGCCTGCAGCAGGAAAACCAAGAAATAAGATCTATGATGCTATAAAATTCCAAAAAGATGAGTCTAATGAGCTGGATAATTCTGTAATTAGTTTGAGAGCTCACAATCAAACTCCTATGGATGATTCTCATGTGGAAGAAAATGTGAATGAGCATATGAATTTGAATGAAATCAATCAACAGAGAAATGGCCTTAGTTAAATATATAATGTTAATAAAGATTTATTAGATATTTATAAAAAAGGGTCCAAGGTCAGGAGTTGAACCTGAGAAATAAGGGTTGAGAAACATATTTTGGCCCCGCCAGCCCTGGATTGAGAATAACTGCTTGTGGGGCATTATATAGATCGTTCTATTGAATTTTGTGGATATAATAAGATTCGATGCAGGCAAAATTGGAGATTTAAAAAAAAGTCCAGAGTCAGGAGTTGAACCTGATGAAATAGGGGGTGAGAAACATATTTTGGCCCGGCCACCCTGGATTAGAAATAAATGCTTATGGAACATTATATAGATCGTTTTATTAAAGCTTTGATTTTTAAGCATTTTCTCACAACGTTTTAAGCCTAATTTTAAGATTTTTAAAAGTCTATATTATTTATTTCTTATTTTAAAAGAGGTCCAAGGTCAGGAGTTGAACCTGAGAATGAAGGGAGTGAGAAACCTCGTTTGGCCCCGCCAGCCTTGGATTAATATTGTATATATTCGGAGATATATATATTTCGTTAATAAGTAATTGGCATTAGTAACTTCTGATATGCTAAATAATTTTAGCTTTCTCTGACAAAATGTTTGAAAATATATTCTTGGGAGGTAATACCGACGTTATCCGATCTTAAAAATATTCTAAAATAAATGAGTCCATTATAGCTAAATATAATAAAATAGAAGCTTTAGAAATTCTAGGATTTGAGATCTTGAGATAACAATTTTAGCTTAATTATTGTTAGTTCATCAATATTAAGCTCATTTTGAATCAACTAGGAGGATTACCCTATTAAATGCAGCACAAACTATTTTGACACTAAATTTTATGAAGAAAATAAAATTGATTTAATTGTAAAATCCTTAACTTAAATTTTAGCAAAATTGAATATTGGCATATTTCTCTCACCATTAATTATGAATTATAGATGGCTTAATTGTTTTTCAGAATATAATATTTAATAATAAGGATAGGATTTTATAGCTTGATTTAAAGAGTCCTAACTCTTGAAAAATATTTATAATTTTGTAACTAATTTTATTCAATCCAGGGTGGCCCGGGGCCGAAGCATGCCGCTCTCATCGTGTTGTACATCGGGTTCAACTCCCGACCTTGGACTTTTTTATTATCTCATTATCGAAGCAATTAAAAATTATTAAATTCTAATAACCACAATAGATTAATTATTAATAAATATTGCATTAATTAATTGCTGCTAATTTGGCACAGGAGATACAGATCTGCTTGAATAATTCGGCGGAGTAACAGTTCTAATTGGAATTCTTGATCTTGGATATTTTAACACATTTCTTGATACTTTAATTCTCGATGTGTTTGGTCCTAAACTTATTTTAATAGGGGAATTTTCTTGCATGTAATGAATATCCATATCTTGTTTTTTCTCTTGCTTAGGTTTTTCACTTTCATTGCGTTTTTTATCTGTCTCAGTTAATCCAAACATACTGTAAGTTTTCCTTTTTGGGATACTTGAAAGCCTATTTTCCTTTGAGGCTAGCACAAATGGATTCTGCAGATTAGTTTCCCCTAGCAGTGCCCTCATCAAGCTGAGAAGTTTATCTTTGCTTTCTGAATCTTCTTTAAGCCTCTTAATTTCTTCATTTAACGTCATATTGACTTCTCTTGTGTCTGCAGCAATTTTCTTGACAAGCTCAAATTGAACATCATGCATTTTGCTAACAACTTTTTTGACATTTGAAAAATTATCAGTTTTTAATTTTTCATTTTCTTGTTTTAGTCTTTCTCTATCTTCATTAACAATATCAAGCTGAGCTTGAAGCTCTTTAATTAATTTGCTATGAGGACTCTCGTTTAGATTTATAACGTCATCGAATTCGTAGCAGCTTAATAATCCTGACTCTTCAAAAAGCTTTAAACTTTCATTGCTTGATGACAGTTGAATCTTCAACGGATTTCTTTTAAATTTAGACTCCATTTTTAAAACAAAATATATAAGAAAAGTTAATTAGATTCTGTCTTCTTTATAAGGGACACTTCTTAAAGCCTCCATGTTAACCCCGTCTTTGAGCTCGATATCTTGATCATTCTTATCTCCCTTTTTAGATTTTCTTGCAGGCTTGGCTTTAGATTTCTGCATCTTTGGAGAGGTGCCTCTTTGTCTTTCTATTTCTCGTTCAACAAGTCTATCCATTCCTGGGGTTAAAGACGAGGCCAGCTGTCTGGTTTTCTTGGCTTTCTTTTTCCCTTGCGGCATTGAGTCAGGCCATCTTTTTTCAAACTCACTTACAAAGACTTCATATACAGATTTGTCTTGACTTGTAAACTTAACTAAGTTGTATTTGGTACCTTCATGAGAAAGAAGATATTGCTGGACTGTATCTAACATAACCGGAACAACTATATCAAGGGGATAGCCAAATGCACCTATGCAAAATGGAGGTAATGCTATTGAATTTATTCCCAGTTCTTCGCCTTGTGTAAGGACGCTTCATATCAGTTCTCTAAGATTTGAGTCTTGCCCAGGCAGAGACCTTTGATATGTGGGGCTTGAAAGATGCATAATATGAATTGCAGCAAGTTTTCCTCCTGATGTTATGGCTATATGTCCAGGAGCAAGCTGACCATTATCAAGTATCCACTTTCTACACTCAAGCAGCATCTGTTGGCTTCCATTGCTTATTATTTCTTTTGCAACTCCATCTGGCTGATCTAAAGTAGAATTTGTGATATTAACAATCGCTCCAACATTCTCTTTGCTGATTGAATTCCTCACAATTTGAAGTTTTGTGGTTCCATGGGTAAATTCGCGTAATACCTTTGGTTTCTTTCTGCCAAAAAAGCTAAACATTATGCTTAAGCTAGAAATTTATATAATAAGATAGGCGAATAAAAGAAATCAGTATAAATGAAGGGTGATGAAAATTTAATTAATAAGTTACTGTCCCTGGTAGAGCAAGAAGCTAAATATTAGAAGCATTAACTATATTAATATAGGACAAAAGCACAAATATGCATATAGGATTGCAAAAATATAAATTAGAAACATTATAATCTATTCTAATAAGAGAAAGAAGCTTTTTTATTTCATATAAAAATCATAATCTTGATTGGAATATAAAATCATTAATATCAAATTTAAAACTTTTATCAATTATATAAAGCAAAATTTTCAGGTTATGTTATAGAGTGAAATGACAATTTTAAGCAATAGGAAGATTCTTCACAATTTCCAGTATTTTTAGCTTTGATTCTTCTGTAATCCCATGCAGCTTTGAAAAATCTTCTACAACTTCTTCTAAATCCATTCCTTCTTTTATGTTTAAATGCTCTGTTTTTCCATTTCCCAAGTTTATTTCGATGTGAAAATCGTTTTCGTTTTCGCTTCCAGACAAAGTTTCTTCGTTCCCTTCAGTGGCTTCATTTTCTTCTTCAAACTGATTTCCATTAAACTCATCCTCATCAGATATGTTTTCCATTTCTTCGTCTTCATAGATGACATCGTTAGATATGAATTTTCCATTTTCTAAGCTGGAGCCTGAATCATTCATATAATCAAAGCCGTTAAATAATTCTAATGAAGGTGCTGACGAGCAAGCAGCTTGATCATTAATAAGGTCTTTTTGACTGTCAATATTTTCAGGAGGTTCGCCTTCGGATTTTTCCTTGCGAAGAGGTATGGGAATTTTATGATTACTTGGCTTTGGAATTTGAGATTTTGATGAGAGATTTTTCGATTCTTTTGGAAAAATTTTCTTAGTTTCTTTATCTTTAGCGCCTTTATCTGGTTGTTTTTGTGGAGGTCTTGATGACAATTTTCTCCCTCTAGTATCTTGATTCACTATATTTTGTTTAACATTATTTTCAGGAGTTCTAGTTCATCCTTTTTCTCTTAAATTTTTATCTTTTTCCTGATCTTTCCTTGCATCCCTTAATCTAGTAACCATTTCTTGCACACCAGGCTGTTCATCAGGCACCACATCAGGCTCTTCTCTTGTATAAAGCTTCGGTTTAAACGTCAGCTCATTTTTACATTTCTCTATTTCTTGCTCTTCATATGGCTTATATTTATTTTCTTTTTTATTTTTTTCTAGCGATGCAAGTGAAAACAGTGCAGTTGCTCTATCAACCTTATTTGGAGTATTATTTAAAATATTCTTATAATCCTTTGACAATGTCTCTTTTTCTGTCACTTTAGACTGTTGGTAAGTTTTAGGCAGATCTTTTATCCTAGGAGCGAATGTACATTCTTTAGAATTCAATTCATCAAATTTCTGTTTCAAAGCTGCCTGCTTTTCTTGGAGTAAGATTTTTTCTCGATGAAGTTCAGCAGCTAATGAACTTGAACTTCTTCTGCTGTCTACTGATAAAGTTGCAAGTCTTTCTGACATCACAGAGAGCTGAGGCCTAAAAGAGTAGTCTAAGCTTTCTTTATTTGCTTTATTAGTTGTACTTTTATTTACGACTGATAATCTGTTTTCATAAAGTAAGCTGTATTTTAGGTGGAGTTTTTTTGCTGTAACCTCAGGTATATTTATCCTGTTAGGGTATTTTTCTGAATTTTCCATTCAAGGCTGGTAAAAACCCATAATAGCATTGATTATAACAAAAAGAGATTCTTTAGTAGGAGGCTTACTGTTTATTTCTAAATATTTCCAGAGCTCTAAAGTAAGCAGTCTTGATTCCTCTTGTTTTTTAGGGCTAGTTAAGAAATGCATAGACCTAAGTACTTCAAGCATTCTAGTATAGGAAACTACATTGGTGTTATCAATGTCAATATAAATCCATCCATCTTCGAAATCATTTTTTAGCTTCTCCATCAGCACTTTTTCTGATTTATCACTTATGATTTTTTTTTGAATCCTTGGTGGGGAAGGGTTCAAGCTTTTATTGTGTCTTCTCAAAGCGTCTTCATATAAAATGTTTTCGACTGAGGAGTTCCTGATTATTCTTTTCGATCTTTCATTTACTGAAGGATGAAATAAAATTTGAGAATCATCAGTGGATTGAGTGAGCTGCATTGAGTCAGTAGATTTTTCTTTTAAAGCACTCTGTAAGCCTTGGTTGTCTTTGGATTTGTGAAGCTGATAAAGTTTCTCATATCTTGGATAATTATTTCCTGATTTCATAGATTCGATCTTTATAGAGTTAGGACATAGCAAGGGTCGGAATGGTAATTCCTGGCTTTTAGTTCTAATAAGCTGCTCATTTTCTTCTTGCTTATTTTTAATACGATTTAGCTTGTCATCTAAATATCTCTTCATATCATCATAAAATTCTTCATGCGTTCTACTCCTTGCTTGAGTATTAATCATTGGCTTAAATGTGCATTTTTCCAATTCTTCTTTTTCAGCTTGCTCCTTTTGTGCTGATTTTTTACTTTTTATTTTTTCTCAATCCGCTAAAAGTCGATCAGCTACATCAGTAGTCTTTTGAGCTGCATTAGGGCTACTTTCTAAGCTTATATTTTTATATTTAGGCAGAGAAATGCGTTTTTCCAAGCCTAATGTCCTTAGGGCTGATTTTTGAACCTTTGGGTTCATTAATCGATCTATATCATAAGTATTTTGGTTTGTGGTTTCTTTATTTAATAATGGAATTCTGCTTAAACTTGATGGACGCTGGCCTTTTACAATTGGCTTTACAGGTGCAGGAGGACTAGGAAACTGCTCTTGTTTAACTTCTTTTTTAACTTCAGTAACAGTTGAATCAGTCTTAACAGAAGGTGCAGATTGAACAGGATCATCTAATGTCTTGGATTTTGGTAAGTCACTAATAGAAATGCTGCCGGTAATTTTAGCAATTGTTGTGCCTTCATCTACATCTAAATCTGAGTCATCTGAAAAATCTATGTCACTATCAAAGTCTGAAGATGAACTGGACATATAAAATATTAAATAGAATTAAGCTGCTGACAAATTCAGCTACCAATAAATTCAGAAATTTTTTCATTCATAAATATCATATTTATTTATTAATTTGCTTTATATAAAAATAAATAATCACTTTTATAAGAGCCATTATAACGCTTATAAAAGTTTCCCAGATCTAATCATCTGAGCAGTTTTTCTTTCCTTTCGCACATTTGTTGAGATTAACCTCTCAATTTTAATTTTACTTTCTATATCTCCTCTATTTGCAAAAAAATCTTTCTCAAAAGACTTATTTACCTCCATGGATTTGATTTTCTGAATTATTGGAATCGGATTTTTACTTTTGGCGGTTTGTTCTTGGTTATTAATACTGTTTTTATTCTCTTTAATTTCAGGTTTTATATTTTTTGATATGTTTAGTTTTAGCTTTTTCCTTATATGAATTTTATATTTCTTATCCAGTGATTTATCACTTTTGGTGCTCATTTCATTCATAGAAAGCAGAACATTATTCTTTTTAATTGGGGTTATAACAGGACTTCCAAAATCTCTTCTATAGGTAGTTAAAATCTGTGAAAGTGGCTCTAATTTTTCAAAAGATCAAAATGACTTTTCTGATTGCTGATTTTTTTTATTGACATATCTTGCAGATAGAGCTTTAATTTGGTCAGAAAATTCTTTTAGTTTGCGCTCAGAGGAATGCTGGTTTAGCCTGTTTTTCCCTTTGATGTATTCTTGGTCACGAATTAAAAAGTTAGTAAATTCATCAGAAATGTGTAGTAAATCATTGGATCTTTTTGAATTTATACAATTTGAAGATGCTGCGTCTAGTCTATCTCTGTGGGTTAGTTGTTCGAGGGATTTGCATTTATTAATTAAAGTATCTAGAGAGATCCTCATTTCTTTAAGGCTTGTTGTGGATTTCTGCTTAAAAAGCAGAGGAGGTTGGGCTGATTTAGGTAAGGCAGTGATAAAAGTTGACATATTATAAAAATCTTAAAGAATAAATTTTAAATAACTTGCAGATATTATTCTTTTCCTTAAAATTAATAATAATGGTATCATGTTCGTTAAGTTGCACTTTCTTATGGTTTTCATATTTTTCTATGCCAGCTGATTGCTATATTTCTCTATAAAATATTTATGGGAATGAAGCCATCTAAGGAAGGAAGAAAGAAAAGAAAAAAAGAGTCAGAGATAACACTTTCTTTTGAAAATAAAGCAAACACAAGTCCTCCTTTAACTTCACAAAATAATTCTGATATTGAGTGAGAATTAAAACTTGCAAGGAATAAGATCGAAACACTTAACTCAGAACTCGAAGATTGTAAACAAAAAATACAAGTCCTTGAAGAAGACAAAAAAATAGCTTCAGAAAAGCTTGAAAAGTATAAAGAATATAAATTTTTGTCAGAGTTTTATTTTAAGCAAATCGAAGAATATAAAAATGCAGCAGATAAACACGACGATATGTATACAAATCTGAGAAATAAGTATGATGAGAAAATTGAGCATTACCAAAATCAATTAGAAAAATATAAAAGTTCATTTGCATCCCAGAAAAAATATGAGAACCCTATAAGATCACAGCAAATCGCTCATAGATTGGATTTGCTTGATTTGGAAAAACGATTATTAGAGAGTAAAGTCAAGGTTTTAAATAATAGATCACATTATAATTTGGATAAAGAAATAGAAAAAGATAAAAAGAGACTGCAAGAAATATATGATGAGGCTTTTATGAGTCAAAAATATGTCACAAACGTATATTACTCAGATGAAGAAAGCAGTGGCCATCCGATGATAGAAAATGAAAGTAATCGAAAGTCTAGATCAAAAGATTATAACGCAGCCAAATGTATTGAACTTTATAACAAAGATGGGAGCCATTTTAAAAGAAGATCTGAATCAACCCAAAGTTTAAGTAATTCAACTAGAGAATCAATTAGAGCAATTACTGAATCTACAATGCATTCAAGTTCTTCTAGAAGGCAATCTCATCCTATAGCGGCTAAAGGCTTTTCTACCATCACAGAAACATGAGATACTGAATATGAGACTGATGAGTGGAATCTTTATATATCATCATTTGCAAGTCTAAATGAAGTTTTAATGAATTTTATCGACTTTAGTCAAGAAATTAAAAGAAGAGTCAGCGGTATAAAAAGCAAATTGCATTTAATTCTGAATTCCTACAAAAATTGCAATCAAGAATACATGCGGGATGTTATATTAGATTTTTTCAAAGTTTTCTCAAGAAAAATAGGGTTCACTCAACTTTTCAAAAGTCCTGTAGATCTATTCAATAGCGTCTTTGATGAGTTAAACTTTGAGATTTCGCCATCGACATTATTTTGTTTTGAGGTATCTCAAGGCACTAGCTGTGCAAAATGCAGTTACTTAGTAAAAGAAGTTAAAAAATGATATCCTTATTTTTATCTCAGTAAATTGCCTTTTATTAGTATTCAAACTTTTATCAATTCTTTATCAGACTTACATACAACTAAAGAGATAGAGTATTGCGCAGAATGTGATGAAAATCAAAATATGAATTGCAATATAGATTTTTTGACCCTCCCTAAATATTTAGTTTTTGAAAATGATGATGATAGCAAGTTAAATAACAAAAATAAATATAACAAAAACAAAATAGAAAGAACAATCATGGTAAATGAAGAGGAGTATGTGTTGCATGCATTTATTTTCAAAAGCAAGGAAGATTTATATAAGGCAAAAATATTTGATGTAGAAATTAGCGATGAAGATTTAAGTTTGAAAAGGGACAGCAGATATTCGTCTGCTTTAATGGTGTTTTATATGAAGAGATATATATAATAACAAATTTCAAAAAATAATTAATTTAATAATTGGGGTCAAATAGATAACATCAAAATTAGTTTTTATAGGCTTTAAGATTAGCATTTTATTTTCTCTCAAATTCTTATTCTTTATAAATAAAGATAAATTAATGCTAAGAAAAGATTGAAACTCCAATAATATGCATTGTCCTCAGAATCAATTGAAAGCGCAAACCCAACTCTGTAGTTTTCAGCATCAAAAATCGTGTAGTATTTTCTTAAGAACACATCTCCCAATATCCATATATCATCAAAAGGTGACGCTGCAAATAAAAGCAAACAATCAGACCCCTGCTTTAAGAAATAATCTTCAGGCCCCAATAAAAATCTCTTTGACAAACCTAACAAAAATGAAATTTTAGGATAATCTCCCAATTTATTTTGGTACCCACAGTCACAAAATAGAAACCCGCTTGCAATCTCGCATGTCCCGCTATTAGAAATTTGAGTGAATATTGCATTTGCATCTTTTATTGGAATATTGATTAAGCTTGACCCAGTATCAACAATCCCCACAAATGTTGTGGTTGCTAAATAATCATCATTTATTTTAATCCCACCTAGCCACACCGCCCAGTATCCAGTTTCTTCTAAAATATTTATATAATCAATTTCGTCCACTTTAGCATAAGTTTTCAAATCATAATCCCCAAAAATGACAACAGATCCTTCTGTCGGTCCAGACTCAAATGCATTATCCGTCAAATAAACTGAAAAAATCTTATTTGCAATTTGGCCTTGATCTTTTAAGTTATCAAGAAGTGTTGACTGGTTATTAGAAAGCTCCTTAAACCCTAAGCCTAAAATTCCATCTGCCATTAAACCTTCGAAATCTTTGTCCTCGTTGATTGTTACAAAGGACTGGTTTAATACAGAAAGGGTAAAGGTATCCCCAATAGACACTTTCTCATACCCAATATCCCCATTTGCAAATCCTTGGCCATAAGAAAGTTGGATTGTCTCATTATATGTTGCATATGTAGAGCTTGCAGAGCTGTCAAAGTAATTTGAAGACTCATGGCAGGAAGATTTACATTGAATAGAAGGAACCCAAAGCCAAGCTGAGCCTGTATCAAAAATCACGCTAAATTTTTCAGCAGGGGTTCCTACGCTGATGCTACCAAAATATTGCATATTGTTGACATTAAGGATTTGAGATGTAGAATTAGAAGTTACAAGGTCTATAGAGCTTGCTGCAGCTTTAAAAGCTTTGAGATCTAAAGAGCTGAGAGGATTTTTGCGCTCTAAAGGTACTTTAATATAGCCAAATGCAAGAGTGCTGCATAATAGAAGAGCTATAAAGGCCATTTATACGTATAGCGTTTTATCAGAATATATGACGCAAAAACAACCAAAATTCTTTATATTTATATAAATTATAATTAAAATTATTTTAAGATCCCCCTAATTTTTTGTTAGCAAATTTTTAACAACGTATGTTTCAAGCGAGGATTGCCCAGCTCGGAGACTTCCGAAAATTGATTGATATTGTGAAAGATATGATTCCTGATGCTAATCTTGAGGTAAGTGAGGCTGGAATTTGTCTAATGTCAACTGACCCTTTAAATATTTTGCAAGTCACAATAAATTTGCCAGCGATTTTTTTTGAAGATTATGAATGCCAGGAAGCTTTTAAGTTGAATTTATCACTCCCAGGACTTAGCCAACTACTAAGGCTTGCCGAATCAGAAGACTCTCTTATTTTTTCATCAGCTCCAGATCTTACTGTTCTTAATCTTTGTTTTCAAGCACATAACCGTCCAAAGGTATGCGAGTTTACACTTAATCTGAACGCAAATATTATGGAAGATGTAGATCCACCTGAGCTACCTTATCAAACCACTTTTTATATAAATGCAAGAGAATTCCATGGTATTTGTGGAGACTTGATTCATTTAAGCGAGTTTCTTATTATTGATGTTAATAAAGCAAGAGTAAAATTCAGCATAAAATGTCCTGCTGCTGGTGGAAGTATTAGTTATAAGCAGAGAATCGGGCAAAATGGGACGTTGATAAGAACTTTTAGAAGTTGTAGGACAGAGCTGAATTTGGCTTATTTAAAAAAGATCACAAGAGCACATGTTTTATCAAAAAATACTGAGATTGTAATTCATCCTGATGAGCCGGTCTTGTTAAAGTACACCTTTGGAGATGCAGAAATAAAATTTTATTTAGCTCCAGGAATTTCAGATAATGAATAATGGTGAAAATCAAGAATGTAAAATTTAATAAGCTAATAATTGGTTAGTTACAGATTTTTATTAAAAAATGTAAAATAAAAAATTAGCATTAAGGATTTTAAAGACGGGGTATCCAATGCAAGAGTTCTATAGATGAGAATAAATTATTTTGTGATAGTTTAGATACAATTATTGTTTAAATATAATCTTTTAGCCATTCAAAAATTGGTAAGATTTTCTTTTCTCAAAAAACCCACTGAATATTCCAGCTAGCAATAGGCCGATCATCAAAGCACTAATCAAAAAGAAAACCCCAAAAATGCTCAGCGTCAAATCATACCCCACTTTAAAATTATCTCTGCAAGTAGAGCTACTTAAAATAAAATATGCACCAATACTAAGCCAAATAAAAAGAAAAGTAATTCCAAATCCCATTGCGATATTATAAGAATAAAAGGCAGTTCTGTAGCTTAAACACTTAATAAGGCAGGTCTCAACAATCATTGAAGTTACTGATATCAAGCCTAATGTCCCCGAAAAAATAAATAATCACTCTCGAAGAGGTATGTCACAATGCCCTCCTTTAGCTCCAAGTATTGAAAAAATTGTTACGGTCATTATTAGACCTATAGCTGATAGGATAGATAAAGTCCAGCGAGATGATTTACGATGAATCGTTGTTCCGACCGGTTGTGGCTCCATTTTATTTCCATATTGGCCATTTGAGAATTGAGATGATTCATTGAATTCTTTATTCTGATAAATTCAGTTAATATCTGCTTAAAATTTTTCAAGTGATTTTTAATTATTATACCAATTTGTTTAAATTTGCTTAACTTAGTCAATGTTTATCTGGATAGTTTTTCACCAACATAGGTTTTTGTAGCAGCTTTTACTCCTTCTTTGGCTGCTTGTCCTGCAGCGCTAGTTGAATTTAAAAAGCTATTCGGGCTGAATATTTCATAGCTCAGGAAAAAAATAGCCAAGCCTCCACCTATCATAATCAAATAGTCCCTTGTTTTCGGATCCATTATTTTATTACGATTAATCAATGTCATTTAGATTATTTTAGGCTTTAACTTCTTAAAGGACAGAAATTTTATTGCTATTAAAATTGATAAGAAAAGTATTTTTGATTCTAAATTTATTTGAATTATAATAAAGTTGGTATATTTATTTATAAAGATTAATAAAAATTAAATATTTACTGTACTTTTATATAATATTTAGCATTTGCTGACTTGTCTCAATCTGAATTAGATTTTGCTATCTTATGAAAATATGGAAATAAAAAGTAATATGATAAATTTTTAAATTGATTAATTGATTTTCATATTCCTTATTATAAGACACCAATCGCACTAATCAAGAAGAAAAGCTTTATAAAAATGCTTACACATTAATTTTACTACTATTTTTGTCAAATAATTAAAACTATAATACTGGATTA
Source organism: Blepharisma japonicum (assembly GCA_949751835.1). NCBI lineage: Eukaryota > Ciliophora > Heterotrichea > Heterotrichida > Blepharismidae > Blepharisma > Blepharisma japonicum. The sequence continues at coordinate 15,578 of CATKHK010000178.1, read as the reverse complement.
CTCAAATTATTTTTATCAGAAATAAATTAACATAATGATATGCTATTTACAAAAAATTTCATACTTTTCCAATATCTCAAAAATTAACTTTATGATATAATTAAAGAGCCAGAAGTAATTTTTAAATTCTAGTTATCGAAATAAAGTCAATCTCTCATTCATATAGAAACTAAAGCTATTCTTGTATTTAGATACATGCCAGGAATATCTCATCTAGTGATTCCATGACCTTCAATTTATTTAATTTTATTGATACTAACGCGGATTAAATTCTTCTAAAGAATAAGCTCAAACTTAGTTTATTTCCTTTTTATTGAGACTTGGTGGTAATGACTGTTTAAGTTTGTCTGCTTTTTGCACATCATCTACTACCAAAGTATAAAGGTACTTATTGCAACGAAGCTTGAATTTTGTGACTTTGCCGACCTTCTTGATGGTGACAGATTTGGCTTGTGCTTTTTGGTTGGTGCCTGGTCTGCACATTTGGACAAACATCCTGATGTCTTTAACTTCTTTAGGCTACATAGGTCTTACCATTGCCAACAAAAAATGGTTATAAGCCTCTCATTCACTATGCAATTTGAGCTAGCTTAGAGAATGGAATATTTACTTATATATTTTGGGGAAAAACGACAAAATTCTTTGATAAAACAGAAGTTCAGATAACTTGAAGGCTAATGAAATGAAAATTTCGAAGAACAATAGCATGAATCATATAATTTATCTGAGATGGGGAAAAGAAAATTTCATCACACAAAAGCAATATCAAAATTAAGTTTTCAGATCTAAATATTTAATAAATACCAATGTAAAATATTATTTGGATTAAACAAGTGATCAACAAGAGAAAAATAATCTTTTCAGAAATGAAAATTAAAGCAGAGATATGACTTTTCACTTTATTATAATCCGAAAGCAAATGATTTTAGTTCAAATAGTTAATAATAGAAAAATACATTTACCTTGCACTTTTAAGTGATTCTAAATTAGAAGTTCTAGAAGAAATAAAATCACTTTTTGTTGGAGAATGATTATTACTTGTCAATCTGCGTTCCGTATAAGCTAAATATATTCTTTTTGCTCTGCTTTTCATAAATTCCAAACTTTTAGGGCTTTTTGCATCCTCAGAATCAGATTCTTGATAAAGGTCTTTAGACTCCAAAATTAGCTAAATAAAATTCACATTTAATCTTGGAACTGTCTTTTGAGGGCTATGAGACTTCATAGGAGTCAGCGGCCTAGGATAAGATAAATTAGAAATAATCATCTGAAAATATGAAATATATTCCTCAATTTGGCTTAAGAAAAAACAAATGTTTTCTTCACAGGTTTCTTGAGCAACGATTGGTGGATTTGTATGAATTTGAAGTTGGATTGGAGTCTCTCTGCACTTTTTAATCATTTGCTAACTAGCAATTACTTTTATAAGGGTAAATGAGTGATTTATATGGAATTGTATTTGTGCGTATCTATAATTCAGGTCTTTATTGCTTTCAATTGATTTTTGCAGTTGCTTTTCTACTGTTTCAGATCTACCGCTCGCCGATTTTTTATTAAAACTCGCAGTCATGCCTTTCTGCATTAAAAATAAAAACATAAAGGCAAGGCTTTTTAGAAGTGTGTCAGCTTCTGCATTTAACTCATTTAAATATTTTGTAACAGACCCTATTTGCTCTTCTGATTTCAAAATTTGTGTCACAACATCACTGCTACTAATAATTCCAGTAGCTTGAGTTATTGCTCTCAAGGCCCTCTCTAGTTCATTAACTTGCTCTATATAGTCATCTATTTCTCCTTGCTTAGCAATTATTTGACTTTGATACTTTGGTATCAAAAAGTTTACAACTTTGGTGTTGTCTAACATATTAAGAGGTCGAAACATTTGAATATTTAAACTTTCTTTTATGTTTTTCAGTGTTTGAGACTTGTGCTGCTCCTCATTTTGTATAATTGAAGCAAGGCTAGTTATTTTGTTTGCAAACTTTTCTCTAGCACTTGCACTCTTCGACCTTAAGATGGTCAGTTGTTGCTGATTTTGCTCTTCAGACTCTTTTAATTTTTGAGTAGTGCTATTTTTTGTTGAAGATAATTTAGAGTATTTTTCGATATCTGATTCTGCAGTTTTAATGACTCTTTCATATGAGAGTATGTTTTGCCGTAATGCATCAACTTGTGATCTTAACAGCTGGTTTTCATTTAAGATTTCTTGGTATTGAGAATTCGAAATTTCGAGTTTTTTCTCTGAAACCGAAATTGAACTTATCAATTCTCTATTTTCTGAGAACTTTTTAATTTTACTTTGGATTTGTTCTAACTCTTCTTCAGCCTCATGAATCTGTTGGTCCAATCGGATTCCTTCTTTCCTTTCTTTTTCTAAAGTTGCTAACTCATTTTCAATATCCTTTTGTAGCCTGACTGGGATTTTTTCCCTCAATGCAGTGCATCTTGAGTCCAAAAACGAACTATAAACCGTGCTCTCCATATAAAGTTTCCAAAAAATATGAGCTTTTTTAAAGTTTTGGTTATTGGAGACGTAGGTGTTGGTAAAACTTCTCTCGTTAACAGAATTGTCTATAATACATTCACTGAAAAATACAAAGCCACAATCGGTTGTGAATTTGGCCTCAAGATAATTGAAATCAATGGAGAACCAGTTAGAGTTCAATTGTGGGATCTTGCAGGACAAGACAGGCTAGGTGGAATTTCAAGACTTTATTGCAGAGATGCCAATGGAGCATTAGTCGTTACTGATGCAACACGTGAAGGAACACTTGAGCAAGCCAGTTTGTGGAAAGGAAGTGTTGATGATAATGTAAGACTACCAGATGGCTCACCAATCCCTATGGTTCTTGTTGCAAATAAATCTGATTTATTAGTCCCTGGAAGCGGTATGACAAATGATGATTTGGCAAGATTTGCAAATCAAAGGCAGTTTGTAGCAAGTTACATGACAAGTTCGAAATTGGGGACAAATGCAAATGAAGCTTTAGTAAGACTTGTGGAAGAAATTATGAAGAGAAGCCAAGCAAAGGAAGATGCTATGGAAAGCCAAATTAAAGGGATGGGAGGAGAAAAGCTGAAAGCTGGCAAACAGCACACTCAACAGAAAAAATGTTGCTAAGCTACTGAGATAAGGTTAAGTGAATTAAATAAAAAAGATTAAAATATGAAAGAATATTGCAGATAGATTTAATTGTCTAATAGTATATAAAAAAATTATAAGCTTGCTTGAAATAAAGCAGTAAAAATAATACTTAAGTGAAGAAACTTATATCCTTTCTTTTAATTAAAATGGCTGGGAGCATTAATTTTTAAAAAATAAAAAGATACATATCATAAAACTTATATGAAATGATATTTAGTATTTCAAAACCATATTATTTGTATTTGTATGTATAAAATTATTGAATAAGCAATAATCTCAAATGTAATCTGCATTAAATTGACTATTTAATAATTAAGAGACTTTTTTAACTTCTCTATACTCTTGGCACGATGCACAAGGGCCACAACATCAATGAACACAACAATCATTTAAAAAATTCCCTTCTATATTAAGCAATTGCCGAATTCGTGCTCTATTTATTGCTCCTCCCATGCATCCCAAAAAGCTACCAATCAGACAAGGCAAACAACAACCGTCAGCACCTTTACTTGCATCTTTTATAGCATATCCTTGCAAGCAGTAAGGCCCACAAGGAACACAGCCTCCCCATAAACAAACTTTGATGTTTGAGCAGCATCCGAATAAAGATTCGGTAAACTTTGACATATTAATAATAGAACAGATAGAAAAAAATATGAAAAAAATGCTCTAGAATTAACAACATTTTATCATTAAAACCCTGTTGAGTTAGAAAAGTAATATGGTTAAAGTAAACTAAGTTCAATTATACAAGAGAATATAAGGCTGAATAAGTACCTTTGAGAAATTTTAATATATGCTCATGCTCAATATGATTAAGCCTAATTACCAAAAAAATAAGCTTTTGAAGTTTTTTGGAACTTATTTTTGGTCAGAACATAATAATCCATATTTATTCTTATCAGATAGAATTTCAATTATGTCTATTAAACATGAAGAGTATCTTTATATATTAAGCTGATTAGCAAGTTTGAATTATTTAAAGCAATTCCTCAAATATTTTCCTTCCTGTTATAATAAAATAAAATTAACAAATTATTTAAAGTGTTTAAAGTGTTTAATAATTGCCTATACCCTAAAGTTCTAAAGTCGTTGAATTAAAAAATCAGCAAATATTTTTCTTTTGTGTTAGCTATTTATATTGAAAATAAGACGGTGCAATAAGATATCATTAAAAATAAATTTTAAATATAAATATTGCCAACAGATAACAATTTTGTAATTTTATTAGGTCTGTGAAATGAATTTTTCGTTGTTGTGATTAAGAAAATATTAGAATCTTTTAAGTGAACAAAATCAGAATTAAAACATAAAATAATTATTAACATGGGATAAAATCATCAGCTAAAGTCAAATAATCTAAAATATAGCATAGATATTAAGTCCTCGATAAGCAAATATTTTAAGTTCATCTCAACATTATATTAAATTAAATTAAGTTAAGATATGTATGCTATTAGCAAAATTTAAGCATAGATATCTAAAATCATTACTATGATAAATGCCTTTTTTCTCCAAATCAGCTAGAAATTTATGCCTTAATAAGTTATTTAACTTTATGGGTTAAATAATTTGTAATTTAAGTGATTATAATTGATGTAAATAGCTCATGATAAAAAGTATTTCTTAATCATGTTTAGTCCAAATTAAAGATGAAAGGCACTTTACTAATTTCAAAGAATAGTAATTTATTTTGATTTAAAAAAGCCTAAAATTATTCGGACTAATTTGCTTTAATCATGAATTGCCTATTATAAATGCTATAGACAAAATCTTACTTGAATCGCTGTTAAATGATATCTAAAATTATAATTAATATAACAATTCGGGTTTTTTGATTTCAAAATATTTGACATTTAACTATTTATTGTTACAGCTATATATAAGTACTTTAGATAACTGCTATAGAGTTTATTCGAATAGTATGCATATTACGATCATTAATTTTTAATACTAATTTGGAAAGCATTTTAGCAAAATTGAAAACCTCAATGCTTATTTAAAAAATATTTCGAATTATATTGAAATACTAAAATCTTATAGAGTTATTCGTTAAGTAGAATTTCCTTATAAATTAAATTAACGAGTCATAAATAAAACTCCTTAACCAATTTCTCTAATTTTTGATTAATTGGATTTTCTTAATAAGTTTCAAGGAATGATATTCTTTACTTATCAATTAATACTATTTTGCTTAGAATAGAAGCTCATAGAAATTTATTAATAAATTTCTTAAAATGAAGTGAATCAATATTCCATATTTTCTAAAAAGTTTTTCAGCGAGCTTAGTCCAGTAATTTATTAAATGGGACAAGAAGCAAGATTACCTCAAATAAGTATAGACAGTGCTATTTCACAGCTTGATCATGAGCTTAATATTTTGTATCAAATCAGGGTTACTGACCAACTCACTAAACCTGACTATGAAAATGCTCTGAGGCAGATCCAAAGTGTAAGCACTTGCCTTGAATCCTTGATGCCTTTTGTTGACTTTGAGGATGGACTCGCTAAGAAGCAAAAGGAATTTTGTTTAAGTTCATTGAAGGTGGGGAAAGAAACAGAGAATTTAAAAAAGGAGCGTAGAAAGGTTCAATTCATGGAGCAGTACTGAAATGAAGCACGAAAGAAATCATCATAATAATAGATATAAATATTTGATAATAATTTTACTTATTGATGCTCGAAATAAAACTACTATAATTATATTTAATAACTATAGCTTGATATCTCATTATGCATTTTTGTTACCAGAATTCTAAAATTTCTAGATATAAAATTATTAATATAATGATTATAAATTAATAGTGCACGAAGCATATATAAAAAGACATGCACGATTCTATTTTTTTGAAATATTCACACAATATTAGAAGACTAAACATTATTAAAATTATTTGAGTATAAATGCTAAAACAAAAAAATCAATTTAATAAAACAATAAAGTAATAATTTTATTTGAAATGTCATAGAGCATTTATTCGTTTTTTGTCAGCTAAATAGAGCTTATGGTTTTGATAAATATTATACCCTTATAAAGAGAGCAGCCCTTTTTTGATTAATTTCTGTTTTTGCACATAAAAAGTTTTGAGCACATTTTCTCAGGTATGATAAAATTTGTAAGGAGATTGCCAAATGAGATGGATGAAATGTTTTTTAAATATTAGAATTATAAATTAACATCTATTATTTATAATGAAAAATCTTTTTATTGGAGATAATTGTCTATAGGAACAATCCTTTATATTTTAGCATGTTCAATTTTAAAATCTTAATATTAATTTAGTTCACATAAAATATCCTTGCATAGCAATAGCCAAATCTTGTTCCAAAAGCTCCTTTTCAGTATTTCTCATCTTTTCCATAAAATGAGATACATGCTTTCTTATAGTTTTTATTTAATTTTACTTTCATTATCAATTGGCCTCAATTGCATAGCCCTTGGCTATCTGGTTCTGTCAATGGTGGCTTCATAGAAATCGATTTTTTATTTTGTTCATTTTTTCAAGCTGGAAATAGCCTTGACTTTTTAAAATTCTTTTCTTTGTCATTTCTTTCTTTAATTAATTCAACTTCAAGTCTAGCTTCTCCTCCATTAACTTCTTTTCTCCTCATAGGACTCCCAATAATCAATAATTTTGACCGAGAATTTTCTGGAAATTCAATTGTCTGAGTAAGCTGACACCAAAATGCGCCACTCACATATGTTGATTTTTTATTACTTCAGCAGCCTGAATGTTCTATAATCCACGGTCCTGAATAAGAATTTCAATAATTAAAACCAAATTCTCCACAAGGATTTTTGATTAAATTGTAAGAATGCTTAATTGAGGAATACATTTCTTGAAAATTCGAGAATGAGCATCCAAGAAGTTCTGATAAAAGAGTAAACGAGTTGTTATCATCTATTATTTGATCACTAAATATATCAGAAAGGATTAAAAGAGATAATCTTCGGTATCACTCATCGTTTGGAAGTTCTGATGTAAACACTTTATTTAGGGACAGTAAATTTAAGGAGTCATTGATGGATAAAAATTCAGCTGATCTTCTGAAGATAAGGATAATCGAATTTATATTGATACTTATTGACATTTATTATTGGAAATTATTTATAGATATTAGTTTTATTAAAATTTTCCTTTATTATGATTGATAATCTTAAGTAGGGCTTTATTTATTTAAATATTTATAGAATTTGAGATTTTATAAACAGCAAAATCTTAATATTCTTTATTATAGCATTTAATGGAATATCAAAAGTGCTTTCATCAAGGGTGCAATGAATTGCCTTTCGGTTATTGCGATTGCACTGAAAATTACACAATATTTTGTCCATCTCATTGACGCGAGCACATGTCAAGTTTTGAAAGAGCACATCACTTCATTGATTGTTATCTCAATGTCCCAATAGAATCCAGAAACATAGTTATGCAAAGACTTTGCGATATAAAATCAGAGATAAGCTCTAATATACGATATTTAATTATGAAACGAAATCATCTTATTAAAACAGTCATTCACAGCTTTGATATATCTCTTAATTCTTTGAATGACCTAGAAAAATATTGCAATGACACTATAAAATATGTTTCTCAAGAAAAAATCTCAGTTTTCGATCCCTCAAATATTTCAAGTATTCTTAAACTCAGCCTTAATGAAATTGAAGAAAAGTTAGATTCTTGGGGTATTATAAAGCCTGATTTAAATTTTGACGAAATTATAAAATTTATTGAACAATCTTTTATGAATAAGCCATATGAGCTTACTTATGAAAAGCCACCCAATTTAATATTTTTTAAAGCACAATCTAAAAAATTAATAAGCTGCAACGTTGATGAAATAAAGGAAAATAAGACATCACATGCCTTGAATTTGACGAATAACATTGACTGGGATATATCATTATGCAAAATACCAAGGCAAAGGCTATTCTGCTATGGACGCTATAATGGAAATTGCCTTACTTTTATTATAGAGAAAAATAAAACTATCAGAGACGCTGCTTTAGGGAAAGGAAATTCATTGCTGAAAACTGTATTTATGAATAGTTTTGTTTATGCATTAGGTGGAGAAAAAAATTTAGCTGAAAAATATAATATAGAAAAAAATACCTGAGAGGAATGCTCTGCTCTTCCTTATGGCTATTATAATAGAAGCGTTAGCTTGATCTATAATAATCAAATTTTAATAGCAGCTAGAGATATGGAAAATATAACTGGCTATGATATATGTGAAGATCGATATTTTCAGGTCCAGAATTTAGTTTTATCTAAAGGCTTAAATAAAATATTATTGGCAAATGATGGAAGAGTTTATGCAATTGAACTTACAGCTGGAATTTATGAATGCGAAATCGATAATTTAATGCTTTGGAAACGTGTAGGGGATAATCAAATAAGAGGAAGATATATTACTTCATTTGATGTGCAGTATCAAAAATCATTTTACTTTATCAATAATAACTATGATCTTATTAAATTCAACCTTTCAACGAAATCACTAGACGTGGTAAAAACAATTTCAGTTTAAGATTAAATATTTTGCTTATGGAAGAGCTTACGATAATCTAGTTATAGAATATTTAATTAGAACTGAGAATTCATTATAAAAGTAGTTTTATAAGCTAAATGTTTCATATAATCTATTTTACTTACTAGTCGCTATCATAGAATATAAAAGATTTTAATTAAAATCGATATTATTAGATTAAAATTTATGTTATTATTAATGCATTTAAATCTAGATTTTAAATGATTTTATATTAGAATATCAGTTTGCAATCATATTTCAAGCTTTCTAAATTTCATACTGTAATTTTTCTTCTCCAATATTTTGATGAAAAATTAATTCAACAAACAATATCATCTTATCGATGTCATTTATAAGTTACCCACAGCTGAATTCTAACAGATCACTTTTAAGTCCATGAAGCGGTTTTTCTAAGCGCCCATGAACATCTCAAAAGCTCAGGCGAATATTCGGTCAAAGTCCTCTGAGAAACTCTACAACCTCACCAATCAGCCAAAGATCATATTTAAACATATCACAGCTTAATATTTCTTCGAAATTTGAAAATCCTCCATCGCCAATCTCTCTTTCGAAAAAAACTACAATATTTTTAAACATCCCAACCTTAAAACCTGAATCTGAAAATATAAAACCATCCAAATGTTTACACAGAAATACATATTTGAGATACTCAACTCCTGATTCAAAAATTGAAAAAAATTCCTCTATAGTGATTAAGCCTTCTGTAAAATTATCTAAAAAAAAGGCTAAAATCCACACATCATTGATGGATTATGCAAGAAATAATAGGACACCAAAGCCAAAAGAAGCTAAATCTTCTATATCTGTAGATGGAAAACGAATGAGTCTGAATTAATATAGGGCATATTAATTTAAGAGATTATTCTATTAAATAAAAATTTATGCAGATTAAAACACTATTAATTTGATAAAGGAAATAATTATTTATGTAAATAATTAAGGTTTAGATAAAGTTTCTAATAATGTGCAAGCTTTACATATTTTGTTACTTGAAACATTTCCACACCTTTCACAAGTCATTTTTGCAGGGGCTGGAGCACTAACGCTTAGCATTTCTCCTGAATGAATTATATCTAAAATCGCACGAGGTCGAATTCTTTCTAAATCCTTTAAAAATTCTCGAGCATATCCTCTATAAGCGTTTGGGGAATATACACACTCTGTTGAAAAATAATCTAAATTTTGGTAATGAGCATACAAAACAATTTCTTTTTCATACAAATACTTAAGTGGCTTACATCTTGGCATATCTCCTTCTTCTCCAGTCACAATATCAGTGGATTTTCCCAATCTAAAATGATCACCTCTCAGCAAATTCATCAGAACGGTTTCTGCAATATCATCAGCATTATGCCCAGTCGCAATTTTTTCTGCCCCAATCATTTTTGCACCCCTATCTAAAGCTTGTCTGCGAAAAACCCCACAGTAGGTACAATTATTATTCAGACCAATTTTTTTGACGATTTGGTCCATTGTCCAGCCAAAAAGTTCACTATAAGAAACTATTGTAAGCGGGAGCTGATAGACTTCTTGGTTTCTTTTTACAGTCACTAAACTATCGTCTCGATATCCGACTATGCCTTCATCAATTGAAAGTAAATGAAGCTCAATGCCATAGTTGTGACGCTTATTTAACAGATCGAGGAGATGGATTAGAACGGTGGAATCTTTCCCTCCTGAAGCTCCTATAGCAATCTTTTCACCTGGATGAAAAAGATTGGAGCTTATTATTGTCTCGTGGACTTCGTTTTCTATTGCAGAGAAGAAGCAAGGCTTGCAGATACCTTGGCCTGTTTTTGGACGTTTGATTGCAGGTTTTTCTATACCACAAAGCTCGCAGGATTTTATCATGATTTTTTGTGTATGGAAAAATTATTTCTTATAATAATGTGAAATGCTTATTTATTTTTTACAATTGGCATGCACAATAATGCAGAGAAAGCAAAGATTGAGTAGAGAGATTAATTTTTCCTTATTAATTATTTACTTTTAATATGCAACTGTTCTTCATAGATTGAGCTTTGATAAGGAGATAAAAATAATTGTATAAAACCTTGAAATACTGCAGGGATATAATTTATTCGTTAATTAAATGATTTTCATTTAAGACTTCAGATTTATTATAATCAAAATAAAAATCAATATGTTAAAATTACCAACCGGCTCGATTTCAAGAAAAAGTTCCATAGAAATTTCAGAACAAGAAGTAGACCAAATAAGCAGCGAACTAAAAGAAGAATTCGCGAACACAAAAAAGTTTATTGAATCACACTTCGAAATTTCACAATTAAGATACCAGAACTTAGTAACATCTCCAAAAGAATCAATGAGACTAAAATCGATTTTAAACGAATTCATCAGTCAAACACATAGCAAACAAAAATATCTCGATGATTTAATAAACAAATCGGCAGAACTAAAAAAATACTTGATAGAAAGCGATAACTACGAGAAATACGAAGCAAAAATCGAAAAAATCAAAAAAAAAATTCAAAAAGTCAACAAGAAAACTGAACAAGAAGAAGAAAATTCAGAGTTTTATCAAAATTCGTTAGAAAAATGCCAGACTGGTCTACAAATTTACAAAGAAAGAATAAGGAGCATGAAAGAAATGTACAAAGAAACAATCAAAAATTATGATAGCGTGATGATGGAAAGATATAAAGCTCATAATGATTTTATTGCTGCGAAAAACCAAGTAAGCCAAACGATGAGTAAATTTCACGATGAAAAAACAATGTTTGAAACCTGCTATGAAAAAATGAAAAATAAATTTGACGGAATTTGTGAGGAAAACACATGTGAAATTGAAAAACTCGCAAATTTAAATTTAAAATATAAGGAATATAAAGCGACAAGAGATAACTTTATTTCTTCATTGAAAGAAGAAGCAAGTGGGCAAAAGGAAACTAAAAATTTATCAATGAAATCAAATAGCAAACTATTTTCATTCCAAGAAGATGTAGAAAAAATCAAAGAGTAAATTATTAATTAGAGTTCTTACTCGATTTGGAATTGAAATAAAAGAAGATTTATATGAGATGGTTTCTCATGGCTGATACCAAGTCATCTCTAAAGAATCAACTTTGAGGATGGAATTTGAAGCAATTTCTGAAGATGTAATAATTTATATAGCAAAGATTAAAGGAAATTGAGTGCAACGAAATTAAAGAAGAGCTCAATAAAATAAAAACAAAAAATACCCCTGTAGCCGCTGAAACGCCTTTATTGCATAATGAATCAGAAATTGTAGAGCATGAGCAATCAATATTATTTTCTTATTACAAAACTATAGATATTTTATCGAAGTTTTTTCAAATAATATTCAATATTGCAATTAATTCATATATGGTTGAAAACGATTTAAAATCACATCTTTCAGTGCTTATTCACGAATCAAAAATATTAGCTAAAGGCTTTCCAAAAAATTTGGAAACTGAATTTAATCCTGAAAAAATGGGAGACTCAATTTTTATTTCGCAAACAAGTGAAATGTTTGTGGATGATTTTCTAATCTATGGTCCTATTTCCAAAAAGAGATTAAAAGAATTATATGGAAAATATCTAAATTCTAACACAAATACTTTTATCGAGATTTTTAAATCGTGCAAGCCTACAAATTTATTTTGCAGCCATAGTATGCTGCAAGAATTTTTTAAAGACTTAAAAGAAGAAAATCCTATTGAACTATTTCCAAAATTAATTTCTCAGTGCCATCAAATCATAAAAACAGAAACTGCTTATTTTTTAAATAATTCTTCAAACCTGTTTCAGATGATGATAAAATCAAACAATGAATTTTCGAGCTCAAATAAAATTATTACGCAAGCCATTGACTCAAATGTATCGTCACAATTACCAAAAATTAATAAAATTACTAAGCCATACTCGAATATTGGAAATTCAGATTATACTTTAACAAATAAATACAGAGTAACTGAAAGGCTTTTAAGAAGACCAACCAAAAAGCAAAAAAAAGATGAATTTATTGCTTCAATTTCTACAATAAATTCTTTGCAAAATAGCTTTGCATCAAATAATAAAGCTACAACTTTAAGCCAATGCAAGAGTTTTGAAGCATCAAGCTTTCTTACAAATTCAGCTTTAAGTGAAGTTAAGACAATAGAGTCAAAATTAAGAGACATAAAATTGTTAGAAGGTAGAGCTAAAAGACATAGAAAAAATAATTCACTTGACTATGAAGATAAAGTAAGCTTTGTATGAAATGGAGGTGTTAGAAGGCAAAGTTCTGCAGGAATTTTAGTGTCTCCAAAAGCAAAAACTTCAATTAATTTTCTTGTAAATAAAAAATCATTAAAAAACTAAAAAAATTTTTTATTTAAAAATATAATCCTAAATCTCTTGAGACTAAGATTAAATAAAATGATTATTATTGACGATTAAAATAGAGCTAAAAATTCACAAAAAATTGTAATGTAACTTGTTTGCATATAAACAATGCTTCCACATGTATTCTTACTTGAAATTTAAAGCTCAAGCTGCACAGAGTATGCATGGATACTAAACTATAATTTGTTAATTGAAATATTTATTGAGGCATCAGCGCAAACTAATCCATTTTTTATTCAAGTAGCTTCAAAACATATTTTATGATCAAAAATACAGCTCTATTTAGACATTTAAATACATTGATAGCTAGTAAAATAATTAGAAAGGCAAATTAATAATCATATTCCTCTTTTAATTGATTAAAAGCTTCAAACATATGAAATTAGTCTCAATTTAAAAATAAATATCAAACGAAATAGATTATATGAAAAGATAATTTGGTTTAAGGTTTTCTTCTAAGTAAGTCTTAAGATAAAGGAAGTAATTAAGTTAAGAAAAATAAATAAAATATAAAATTGAAGCCGATAAAAATAGACTTTTTGCTGGCAACTTCCAAAATAAACAATTTATATATGTTTTAGCTTTAGTCCATATCCGTTTATTTATAATTTAATGGAGAGTGATAAGGCTGCTAACCTCGATAAACTTTATCGAACCTTTTTGGGAGGTTTTGTATCTGCAATGCTTAATACAGTTGTTGGGTTAGAGATTCCACGTCTTCTAGCTGAACCAAAATCTTTCCCTCAATTAGCAGAGCTAACCCCAGCAATTCCAGAAAAGTTAGAAAGACTTTTATTAGCTTTAGAGCCTTTGGGATATTTCTCATTTGATCAAGAAACTGGTCTATGGTCAAATTCTCCTCTGTCCGAACTTTTATTAGACGAAAAAATTTTGGCAATGGCCAGATGGTATGGACTTCCATTTGAGCAAGACATGCTCTCAAAATTCTCTGAGTCAGTCAGGCTAAATACATCAGCTAATGAATTACGTTTTGGATGCCATGCTTTTGAGTATCTTGGTGCTCATCCAGATATCTTAGCAATTTTCCAAAAAACTATGAGAGCAATTACCCAAATTTCTGAAGATGGGTACAAAATAGTTGATCTCTCATCAGTAAACAGAGTTCTTGATATAGGTGGAGGAGATGGCTCACTTCTTATTGAGTTATTGAAGTGGAACCCTCACATATCAGGTGCTGTTTTAGAGCTTGAAGAAGTCAAACTTAAAGCTGAAAGCAATTTTGCAGATCACAATTTACAAGAAAAATTAAGTGGTATTACAGGGAGCTTTTTAATTGATATTCCTAAAGGTTTCGATTGCATAACTATGAAGTTTATTTTACACGACTGGGATGATGAAAAATCAAAACAAATACTTCAAAATTGTAGAAGGGCTTTAGAGGCAGGAAATCAGCTTAGAATTATTGATCAAGTCCTTGAAAGATCTAGCGAGCTATATTGGTATACAAGAATATATGATATTCAAATGATGGGTCATTTAAATGGAAAAGAAAGAACGAAGGAACAATTTGAAGCTTTGTTGAATGAAACTGGATTTAGACTTGACAATGTTGCTAGGATCTTACCAGGAATTTTCTATGTTGTCAGTGCAACAGCAATTTAGTTTAAATTAATTTAGAAATAAATTAAAAATAATGATTAGTAGTTTCCTTGAAGGCCGAGCAAATTCTGTTTAAAATAATATTTTGATATATAGGAAATCTCTAATTAGATATTTCATTTATTTTGTAGCCTGCTGCTTTTTTCCTATTTTGATCTATTGACTTCATATTAGAAACAAATTACAATAATTATTTGTAAGAAATTAGAATCAGCATATTTTAATATAGCTCTAATAATGCTTAGAAAAGAAATATTGGGTAAAAAAGTAAACGAATAATGATCATGCATGATTATTATAAGAATTTTTTGATATCCATTTAGCAAATGAAAAGCACTTTTTTTAGACCTTTGGGACTATATGTAAAATTAAGCAAAGGAAAATAAATATAGTTGATCTGAAATTGAACAAATGTGGAATAGATGAAGGGAAATTAACAATTTATTTGTCTTTAAACTCTATTGACGAAGCAAAAAGTATTGGAAAAAATATTAATATCCTAGGAAAAGACTTTATGATAGAGCATTACTTCACAAGAATTTGTCAAAAATGTAATAGAATTGGGCATTATGGTGACAAATGCATAACTATGAATATTAGTGAACGATACAGAATAGAATTAAAAAAATATATGACAGAAATTAATAGACATATGAGTACTAAAACTTACTATAGTAAAATTTTTCATTTTCCACAAGTACTAATTAAAATCACACAAGAAAATGATGATGAAATTGTTGGAAGTTATATTGAGAAAGGGAAAAAAGAACAATCCTTCACATTGAATTCTGTAATATGATCAAATGAATACTTAATTCATAATTTCTGCAAAGAAAATAACTGAAACTGCATATGCTTTGATATAAAGACAGATGGACCGTTAAGTAAGAAATTTAAATCATTGATTAGTTAT
>CATKHK010000177.1:0-29013 GCA_949751835.1 Blepharisma japonicum | reverse complement strand
CACTGTAAACTCTATCTATTAAGTCTGGATGATATAAAAAGAGTTTGAGGGTTATAGAACAGTCATAAGTGGATTTCTACGATTATTAGATAGAGGTTCTTTCAGATTTTTCATCTCATTAGGTAATGAATGGTCTTAAAATCGATTTTTCAACTGTTTGCGAGCTTAATTTTCCATTCATCCTCTTCTATTTTTGTTTAAAGGAAGTCCAAAGTCTTGAAAATAATAAAACACAACTTATAGAGCAGATAAATATATTCCACAATACAAAACTGTGTGCTGAGATTGAGTTTTATCCTTTCTCAAAAAAATAAAGTACTTGAAAAAGAAAATAACCAAATAGCTCAAGAAAATTCTAATCTGAAGGATAATTTAAAAGAATTAAAAACTGGTGTTGAGCAGGCTAAAGAGAAAAAGATTAGTCTCTTAACTAAAAATCAATCTATAAAATAAAAAATTAAAGATCGAATTAGTGAACTTGAAGCAAAAGCAATAGAAAATGAGAGATTAAGAAAAAAATTTAATGATTAAACATTCAACTAGCAGAAGAATCATCTGAAAGTCAAAACCTTCCAATAAAAAAATAAAAACATTCAATATGATAGAAAGCACGCATTATTATTCAGAGGATTTGACTAAAAATATGAATCATTGCAATCTCAGTTCAGAAGAAAACTTTTTTTAAAAGAGATTATTGAAGATTTAAGCAATGAATTGTTAGCAGAACGTGGAAAATCAAAAACAGAAAAAATAAAATAGAAATTATAAAAGAAAAATTATTCGATTTTGAAGAGATTGAATATGATCACACTATAGATGACAGTATAGACAATTTAACCTTGGTTGTTCATAAAATCTTAAAAAGAACCATAAGAAAGGATAATGATATTGAGAAAGATGATACAAAAAAAAGATTTGTTTAGGATTAAGATACGCTGGTTAATTTCGTTTTCAAAACCCATTCAAAAGTTTCATTATTTGGTATTCAATTAAATGATTCTTGTTTATAGCTCTCATTATTAAAGACATTTATAATATGATTATTTTTTTTTATAAATTATAATTGTCATGCATATCTTTAGCAATAGATTTTAATTTACTAGAATAAAGCTACAGCTAATGTTAAACATCTAGCTAAAGCATTTTTCTTTTTTTTCGAATGACTCAAGCTCATATTTTCCCATATTGCGATACTCTTTAAGACCTTCAGCTCATTGCTCTTCAAAGCTCAATAAATTTTCCTTGATCTCTTCAGCTGCAGATTCAAACTTTAATTTGTTTTGATTAGCATACCAATCAGTATCAATTTTGTTTTTCGAGTTCATATATTCTATTTGATCGATTAGATTTTTCATTTCTTTTGTGAGAAAATCATTGACAAAATCTTGAACTTGCAGTAAGTTGTCTCTAATGGCATTCATATCAGCTTTTAGTTGGCGAAAAACAGAGTTTTTGACTCCATTTACATTTTTGATTGCAGCAACAACAATGCTGAATTTTCCGATGATTGAAATCTTTTCTTTTTAGAAGACTTTCTTACAGCTCTGCAGCTCAGAGTCCTTGACTTTCTCAAAGTATTGGGCAACTTTGTCAATCTCTTCTTGGTGTTTAAATTCATTTGCCTTTGTTAAGGTTTTGTGTGACTGAATTTCATTTCAAGAAGAAATCTTATATCCGAAATTATCTTTTCAATACTTTTTTTCCGCTATTTAACTGATCAATCTGAGACTCTTTTTCCTTTATCTCTTCATTCAGCTTCTTTGTGCATTCTTCAAAAATTCGATTGTTCTCTGTTAAGATTTTGTTCGGCTGAATTTCATTTTCAAGAAGAAGTTTCACAGCTGAAATTTCCTTTTCAAGTGCTTTATTTCCATTATTTAGCTGATCAATTTGAGAATCTTTTCTTTTATCTCTTCATTCATTTTCTTTATGCACCCTTCAAAAAATCGATTTTCCTCTGTTAAGATTTTGTTTGACTGAATTTCATATTCAAGAAGAAGTTTCACAGCCGAAATTTCCTTTTCAAGTGTTTTATTTCCATTATTTAGCTGATCAATCTGAGAATCTTTTTCTTTTATCTCTTCTTTCAGCTTCACTATGCGTCCTTCAAAAAATTGATTGTCCTCCTCCGATAATACCAAGCTGCCTTGCAATTCTTTTACTTTTGCATCAAGTTGTGCTGCTTGCAATATATAATATTCAATTTCTTTTGATGAATCTAACAATTTTTCCTCTAATTTCTTCTGTTCTGAGAGGAGCTCTAAAAATTTTGATTGAAGTATTGAATTTTCCTCTTTAGAAATGCGTATTTGCTCTTCAAGTGACTGCACTTTTTTTGAGATTATTATTTTTATCACTTAAATCTTTTCCTTTACTCTCTAAACCGTTTATTCGATTGTTGAGTTCTTCAATTTTCATTTGCAAACTTGAACTTCTGACAGTTTCAGCTAAGCCTTTTCTCTAAATCACTACATTTTAGACTCAATCTTTGAGTTTCTGATTTTAAATCTAAATTTTCATTAGTAGCAGCACTTAATTTGCTTTTTAAATTATCAGCTTCTATTATAGATTTTTCTTTAAGTTTTTCCAAATCAGACGCTAAGAAATATGCGTCTTTCAACTTTCTTTTATTGAGATCGCCTTCAAGTAAATCTGCTTTTTTCCTCAACAGAGTAATTAGTCCTTGTCCGCGCCATCTCTCCAGCATTACTGCACATCTTTCTGAGTTCAAAATGAGGTCTTTTAGATAATGCTGCACTTCGTGTTGATCCACAGCAAGATTTATTGCTCTGTCTTTTATATTTTCCAAGGATTAAAGATATTCTATTTTCTAAGGCAGGCTTCTTTGGGCTGATCCTGCTTTGTTAATCACTTTTAGTGCTTTTGCAATATTGGTCGGGACGGTTCTACATTTTCCGAGGATATTTTTAAGGTTTTCTAGAGATAAAGTAATCAAAGAATCTTGCATTTTTCTCAGCTACAGCTGAACTTAGTGACCATATGACTCTTCTGAAATCGATTTTAACACTTGACGTGTTGAAGTCTGATATTATCAAATACAATTTAAAGCACAGCCCATTCTACTATTGGAGATAAAAATTGTTTTTTTGTTAATCTAAAATTCAGTTTTACATTGCTTTAAAGGTTATTTTAAAATTAAATATTCTTCAGCTCTCAGCTTATTCATAAAGGCAGGTTCAATCACAAATCTATTGAACTTAAAGAATTTGGAGTCAAAATTGAACCATTTTTACCTTTAAACTATAAGACTTAAAAGATCTTTTTACCTTCATATTTGTTGCTACAATAATTTATAGCTTAAGTAATACAATAGTAATACAATAATCATTCGTTTAATAGCTCTCAAACCTAATATTTATGCAATTATTCTGAATCATTATTTCGGTAGATAATTATAATATAGCGATGTCACTTTTTCCTGAAGAGCTAACAAATGTTTTTGAAGTTAAGGATCATCTTAACTTTGGAGGATATGGAACTATTTATAGAGTCATAAAGAGAAGTAATTTGTATTCAGGCAATCAAAAAATTTATGCAATGAAGGCTGTCATCAGAGCTATCAAAGGGTCAAGCTGGAAGGACATTGAAACTGAGATTCAAGTACTTTCATGGGCCAATCCATATAAGCTTCGCTTAGATAGCTTTTTTGTGAGTGGCAATACTTTCTTTATGGTCATAGATTATTGTGGAAATGGCGACCTTCTTACAGCCATAGCTGACAAGATTCACATTCATGAACTCTTTAAAGAAGACGAAATCTGAAAATATTTTATCCAGATCTGCTTTGGGCTCGAGTCTTTGCACTACAACGGATTTATTCATCGAGATCTTCATCCACAAAATATCCTTTTAGACGAAAACAAAGACATCAAAATAGCTGACTTTGGCATTTCTCGCTCTTTGCCGACAAAAACAATTCAAGGGGTTTCTGCTTACCAGTCTCCTAGATCTCATAGTGGAGGCACTCAAGCCAAAGAAAGTGATGTTTGGGCCGTCGGCTGCATTTTATATTATCTCTGCAACCTTGAACATCCTTTTGGCGATAATGTGAATAAAATAAAATATGATCCTCATGTGCCAATAAGAAGTGAATACTCAGATGAACTAAGAGATTTCATTGATAGGTGCTTAAAAAAGAAGAGAGCAGAAAGGCCAACAATACTTAATATCTTAGCTCATGAGTTTATAGTCAACAAAACTTTAAGCTTAGGCATTAAAATTCCACAAACATCTACAATGAATGCAACTATTTGCCAAATTCAACTCAAAAACGAAAGGGAAAAAAATGAACGGCTTGAAAAGGAGTTATTTGAATATAGAAAAGAGAACATGGTTCAAAAAAATGAAATTGAGTGACTTAGAGCAGAAATAGCTCGCTTAAACGGAATAATAAATGAGAATAAAAAAAGCTGCAAAAATATCGAAAAATTAAAAGAAGAAATAAACTCAAAAATGGAAAATGAGATGGATCAAATTAATTCTCAAATAATCGATATAAATAAAGATTTCAAAAAAATCAATAAGCTTATAAACCCTCAAAATCTACTTCAAGAATTAAGAGACAATAGATTAGACATTTTAAATAAACCAAATGACCCAGAATTAGAAAAAGAATTTAGGAAAAATTGCTCAGTCTATCAAAGCCATACCTGTATTAACGACCCACCTATTCAGCAAGCATATCAAGATTATAACCGGACTTACCGTCAAAAAACATCACTTTATAGTATTCAAAAAGTTAATAACAAAACTAATTTGCTTATTTATGATACAGAAAGAGAAAGTAGAGAAGTCAGAGTGCTAGAGACTCCTGAAACATTAGACTTTGGCACATGTATAGCTCTACTGCCTTTCGACAATTTATTTTGTTTTGGCAATCGTGATATTTCTGGCATTTGCTTAATAATTGACGAAAATTATAAAATTCAACATCTGCCATCTGGAACTCCATGTTGATCTTCATCATCTATCTATTTAAATAATAGTGTTTATTGCTTTGGAGGATGCAGCAAGAATGCTTTAACTCTATCAGAGAGATTTGATTTATATGAAAAGCAATGGATTAAGTTAAAGCCACTGCCGCAAGCTGATTTTGGCTGCATGAATATAATATTTAATGAAAATATTTTGATTTCTGGAAAGAATAATAAAAATCTTTTGCGATATTCAATTGTTAGCAACACTTTCGTGACAATTCCTTATGATTTTGCCAATGGGAAAAGAAAAATCCTAATAAATTCAGAGAGATTATATTTAATTGAATGTTGAAATGGATCAATTTATGAAAGTGAAGTTTCAAATGACTCTGTCTGGAGAAGGATTGGAGATTCAATAATACGTGATAATTTTAATCAAATATATGTCATATACAACAAAGGAGCAATAAACATTGCACATTGTTGCGGTGGTGACATTAAATACTTCAAGTTTAATTTGAAAGAAAAAACATTAGAGCAGCTAGTTTAAAATAAGTGGCTTAATGCATAGTTCTCTTTTATTACTCTTTGGCTATTAATTTTAAAAATTATATCATTGATCAATATAGTTTATATAGCCATACACTTATTTAGCCAAAGCTAGGGCTGCAAACGTCTATAGAATATTATTAATAGATCTACCGTTTGAAATTAACAATTCTCTCCCGCTGAATTACTCAACTTAAATCATCTTGTTAATTCCAATAATTTTTGACGATATTTTAGGCTTTTTAAATGTTCATTGGTTTCATAAGCATTGATTTTAAATGCAAATTTTCGAAAAATAATCACTTTGGGTGATTTTTGGTTGCAGATGTCCAATCTGTAGCATTTTCCTCTGATAGTGCCTTCGATCAAGAAATTTTTAGCAGGGTTCTTCTCTCCACGTTATGCGGATGCTATGCAGTTAATTAGACAAGTACAGGAGTTACTCATCGCTTTCTTATTAATTATTATAGACTGATTGATAGTTGTTGCATGAAGATATAATCCTTTTGAGCATTGGAGCAATAACATTTTTAGCAATATATTTAAATTAGTTTAAAAATCATAATTTCTAGAATGCAAATAGATTTAAAAGCCATCTATCTAATAATTATGTATATGATAGCAAAGAAATGCTTTGAGCTAGGGTGTATGAATGAGGTTGGATATTCATGCACATGCTCTTCTCCTGAGACTTTATCTTGCGAAGCACATATCGAAAAGCATATAAGCTTGCCTAATAGAGCTCATAACCTTGAATTAATACTTATGCAGACTTGCGAAGAGACAACAGGGCACAATTATTGAATTCCTTCCAAAAGAGAATTCAAAATTCAGCGAACTCAAAGAAACAGAAAGTGATTTAAATTTGATCAACACCTTAAGAAATAAAACAGCTGAGATTTTGAGTAGACCAAATAATCCAGAATTAGAAATGGTTTTAGAGTAACTTGTTCTGAATATCAGAAGAATTCGAGTCTGTTTAATCCATCGCTAATGCAAGCTTATCAAGATTGTCTTATGGGCTTACAAACAAAAAACATCTCTTTATAATATTACAAAAGACTTCGAATGACAGCACTAATTTTTACATTTATAACACTGAAACTGAAAACCAAGAAGAAATTAAAGTCTTGCAGACTCCAGAATTTCTAGACACAGGCACTTGCATAACTCAACTCCAAATGGCAATTTGCTCTGTTTTGGTAGTTGCTTATTTTCTCGGATCACAGTGCTAATTGATATAAATGGTGGAGTCGAAGTGTTACCATCTGGAACTCCTTGCATAGAATCATCATGTATCTATTTCAATAACAGCATCTATTGCTTTGGAGGAAGAAATATAAAATGGTCAATTAACCCTGTCGAGCAGATTTGATTTGGATCAAAATCAATGAATTCAATTAACTCCAATGCCAAGAGCTGATTTTTGATGCAAGTATAATATGCAATGGAATATTTGATTTCTGGACATAATAACAGAAATTTTTATTATACTCAATTGAGAATAACTCTTTCTCAACGATTCCTTATGAGTTCGGAGAGAATAATAGAAAGATTCTGATAAATTCAAGCGAAATTGGAAGTAACGCGAATAGCAGACTCAAAAATAGGTCAAAGGTATGATCAAGTATATTGGCCATATAATAAAGGAGGAATATATATTGGCATCAGATCCATTAACGAGGAAGGCATTTTTACGAATGTCTTAAGTTCGATTTGAATAAAAAATCAATTAGCAAGATCCATAAATTAGGTATTCTTACGTATTAACGTTCGAGATTGCTTTAAAAAACTTCTATAGCTCTTTCATTCCTTATATTTAAAGTTAAAAGTCTTTATCCTTACAGTTTATTTGGTAAAAATGTTAATGAATTTTAATATAATAATATCAGATTTCGATTTCTTCAGGATTTTTTGGCAAAAGTAATTTATCCGAATTAATGCACGAATAATTACTTATCAAAATGATATTTAAACCTAAAATTTGGAGAGATACGTGATTGCGGCTTGCCAATAAATATTGATCTACAGTTTAATCTTTCATAATCTTAAGTCAATAATCTAAATAGACTTATACGGTAAATTTATTAATTTCTTTTTTAACCAGGAAAGTTTGTACACTCCGATTATATTTGAATTAATTTAGCTTATATATAGAACTTTCAAGAAATATTCTAAGAAAAAAATTGAGTTTTATGACATTTTGAAACTGAATTTACTTATAAAGTTTATTCTATATGGTAATCTTTTCTTTACATTTACCCTGTAATACGAGAACAATATAATATCTATGCTCAATTCAAACTTAAGTTAGCTTAGAAATCATCTCTCTGATAATTAACTCAAAGGCCTGATGTATATTGTGCCCTGTTGCTGCTGAAACCTCTATATATCCCATTCCATTTCCTTCAGCAAAATTCTTGGCTTCATCAAATGAGACTTTTCTTGCTGCTTCTAAATCCGCTTTATTTCCTACTATAATGACTGATTTTCTTGCTGAGGCATGATTATCAATATCATTTATCCTATTGGAAAGGGAACGAAATGATTCTGCGTCGGTTACATCAAATACGATTATGAATCCATTAGCACCGCTATAGTAACTGAGAGCAATGTCTCTAAATCTTTCTTGTCCAGCTGTGTCCCAAATTATAAGTTTTATGTTCAAGTCGTTTCGACAAATGATTGAAATTTTCTATATGATTTTTACAAAATCAGCCCCTACAGTGGATAAGTAGCTCGTGTTGTAGGTATTATCAGCAAATCGATGCGTGATGCATGATTTGCCAACAGCAGAGTCTCCTATTAAGACAACTCTTAAAACATGATCGCTACTTTGATATTACTATTCCTTTTCCATTTATTTTAACTAGTCAGAACAGAATAAATGGAAACTGCACTGATATGATAAAATGATTTTCTTTCTAGCTAAATTTATATATGATAGTATGCTCTTTAATTCATAAAATTAAAAGCATGAAAATGATTAAATAGATAAAAACTCAATAAATATTTATATATGCTAGGGTGCAAGCATTTATTGAAAATAATTATCTTCTTTGATAGAATAATTGATAGATCAAACTCCTTGGAAATGTAAAGTTTAAAACTACTCTCAAGTTTATAGATAGAAAAATTAAAGTAAGTTGCTGGATATTTCTAATATTTTCTTATGTGAATGACTTCTTCTTATTCTAAAATTCAAATAGCATAAAAAATTAATAAATAAATTGCTTATATTATCTGGATCAAGCTTAAAAGCAATTTATTCAATTTTAATATTTAAAATGGATATTTTTAAATGAATTTATCAAAGTTGTTATATAAACTCTGTCAAATTAATAGTTCTATTAGCTTTCCTACAGTTAAAAGACATTTTTTTTAGGATTGATTTTGCATCTATTGAATTAAAAATTATGATAATTCTGGATTTAATAAATTCTATGGCTCTCGTATTCTTATGGACTAATTTGTAACATATTTTTTCAAATTAAGTTGTTTTAGACACTTGCAAAATAAAAATTAAAGTTAAATATTTTTCAAAGAGCACATAAATCAATGAAAAGTATTTTTCAAGCACTTAAAAACATTTTATGCCATGAAAATGCCAAGCAATGGCATTTTATGCTATCAAAAATTGAGATGATTAGAAAGATGCACAGAATCTATAGATTGTGAAACTTGTAAAATAAATATAAAAACTTATAGTGAACATTATATTTATTGCAAACACTATAAATTAAATTTAAAAATTAAGCAACACTAAAGACATGAAATAAAAATCACATAAAAATTGCAAAAAATATTCTCATTTTAATAAGCAAAAACATATAAAAAAATGCAAGAAATGAGCTTTTAATTACTAAAAATCAAGCCAATAAATGCTTATGAATCTTAAAGACTGAATTAATTTTAATTAGCTTTAGTATAATCAAAGCATATAACTAAAATTTAACTATAATAAGATAAAATTATAATAATTATATGGAGCTTATGCAATGTTTCGAGAAAGGGTGCAAGCGTGAGGTTATGTATGCATGCCCATGCGATTCTCCTAAAATTTTATCCTGTGAAAAGCATTTTGGAAAGCATTTAGCCCAGCCTGATAAGGCTCATGATTTTGAGAGAATTTTTGTAGAACCATGCAAAGGGACAAAAGAAGCGATTCTCGGATTTTTTACAAAAGAGCAGTCAAAAAATAGCAAGCTGAAGGAAAAGATACTAGCATCCTTTAGTCAACGCTTGATTGAATCAGAGAGCGACATTGAAGGACTCTTAAAAGATTTGGATTCAAATTCAGCTGAGCTAAGCAATTATTTTACAAAGATTTCTCAAATTCAAAAATTATCAAAATCAGAGCAAGATCCTATTATAGGGTTACTGAGTTTACAGCCTGATGAAGCTATTGAGAAATTAAAAAAAATTATCCCAGCTAACCAAGAATTGTACAGCAATGCAAGATTATTTTGCGGGCTCAACTTAAAAATTGAAAAAATGATTGGGCATTTTATCGAAGACAAATTTCAAACTTATTTAAATGAAAGACTCTCCAGTATAGAAAATACTTTTGAAGAGTACAATAAATCTACCATTTCAAGCAATGAAAAATTTGAAGCTTTAAATAAAAGAATTTTTAGCATAGAAAATACCCTTAAAGAGCACAATAAAGCTGCAAATTTGAGCAATAACAAATTTGATATTTTAAATACAAGATTCTCTAATATAGAAAATGCTCTTGAAGAGTACAATAAATCTACCAATTCAAGCAATAACAAATTTGAAGATTTAAGTAGAAGATTTTCTAGCATAGAAAATATCCTTGAAGAGTACAATAAAGCTACATGTTCAAGTAATAACAAATTTGAAGGTTTAAGTAAAAGATTTTCTTACATAGAAAATACTCTTAAAGAGTACAATAAAGCTATCAATTCAAATAATGATGAGCATAAAAAGATTATTGAATCAATGGGTAATGAATTAGCAAACATCAAAGATACTATTTCTAATCTAAACAATGAGAATAAAAAAAGCTGCAAAAATCTCGAAAACTTAAAAGAAGAAATAAACTCAAAAATGGAAAATGAGATGGATCAAAATAATTCTCAAATAATCAAGAGAAATCAAGGTCTCAAAAAAATCAGCGAGCTTATAAACAGTCAAAATCTACTTCAAGAATTAAGAGACAAGAGAGTAGAAATTTTAAATAAACCAAATGACCCACAATTAGAAAAAAAATTTAGGAAAAATTGCTTAATCTACAAAAGCCATACCTGAATGAACAACTCAGCTATTCAGCAAGCATATCAAGATTATAACCTTGCTTACCGTCAAAAAACATCACTTTATATTATTAATCAAGTTAATGACAAAACTAATTTGTTCATTTATGATACAGAAAGAAAAAGCAGAGAAGTCAGAGTGTTAGAGACTCCTGAACCATTAAACAAATACACATGTATAGCTCAACTGCCTGGTGGCAATTTATTTTGTTTTGGTAGTGACATCCCTATTTCTGGCATTTGCTTGATAATTGACAAGAATTATATAATTCAACATCTGCCATCTGGAATTCCATGCTCTGTTTCATCATCTATCTATTTCAATAATAGTGTTTATTGCTTTGGAGGATACAATGAACGTGCTTTAACTTTATCAGAGAGATTTGATTTGAATAAAAAGCAATGGATTAAGTTAAAGCAACTGCCGCAAGCTGATTACAGCTGCACAAATATAATATTTAATGGAAATATTTTGATTTCTGGATATAAAAATAAAAATCTTTTGCGATATTCAATTGTTAGCAACACTTTCGTGACAATTCCTTATGATTTTGCCATTAAGAAAGACAAAATTCTAATAAATTCAGAGAGATCATATTTAATTGAATGTGGTGGATCAGTTTATGAAAGTGAGGTTTCAAATGACTCTGTCTGGAGAAGGATTGGACATTCAATAATTGATAATTTTAATCAAATATATCTCATATACAACAAAGGAGCAATAAACATTGCTTATTGTTACCGTGATGACATTGCATACTTCAAGTTTAATTTGAAAGAAAAGATATTAGAGTGGCTAGTTTAAAATAAGTGGCTTAATGCATAGTTCTCTTTTAATACTCTTTGGCTATTAATTTTAAAAATTATATCAATTGATCAATATAGTTTATATAGCCATACACTTATTTAGCCAAAGCTAGGGCTGCAAATGTCCATAGAATATTATTAATAAATCTGCCGTTTGAAATTGACAATTCTCTCCCTCTTAATTATTCAACTGAAATCATCTTGTTAATTCCAATAATTTTTGACGATATATTTTAGGTTTTTTGAATGTTCATTGGTCTCATAAGCATTGATTTTGAAATGCTAATTTACGAAAATAATCACTTGTATTATAAACATAATTTTATTAATTAAATAATTACAGAAATCCATGAATGAGAAGTATTTTCAAAATGAAATATCAGAATTTGCCTCAAATCCACATTTGGGTGATTTTTTTTGCAGATTCCCAATCTGTAGCATTTTCCTCTGATAGAGCCTTCAATCTAGAAATTTTTAGCAGGGTTCTTCTCTCCGCTATGCAGTTAATTAGATAAGCTCGGGAGTTACTCATCGGTTTCTTATTAATTATTATAGAGTGATTGATAGTTGTTTCATGAAGATATAATCCTTTTGAGCATTTGAGCAATACAATTTATTATTTTCATGAGACGTTAAAAATCAAGCTAGCTTGCTTAATTTTCAATGAAATTCAGACATATATCTCAATAGCGTAATAAAGCCAGCAATAAATCAACCCAATCAAGATCTCGTAGGTCAAATTCTGACTATGGAAGAGTTAAGAGCTAAAACATCTGTGATTTTAAACAGAACCAATAACCTGAAAACAGAGCAAGATTTTAGGAGAATATGTAAATTATATGGAAATCAGAATTCTGTTTCTGATTTTCCATTGACCCAAGCATATCAAGAATATGTCAAAGCCTATATCAAATAGTATCTCTTTAACTTATTGATAGATCAGACAAGAAAACTATTTGATTATTTATGACACTGAAAGTGAAAGAGAAGAGTTGAAAGTTTTAGAGCCTGCAGGATTTTTAAATTATATCACATGCATTGCTAAACTTCCAAATGGTGAGCTATTCTCCTTCGGGAGCAATTGCTATCCAGTTTCTTGGAATACTTTAATAATTGATAGCAATTAAAATATTTAATTTTTATAATTTTATAATATTAAATTGTTATAAAATCGAAAAATAGCTAAGATAGAGAAATTTTAGAGTGAAGATGGGAAAACTCAAAATGATGTTGAAAAGTTACTAGTTAAAAATAAGTTTATTTAGTATTTTAAGGATATTAAACAACTTTTTAATTCAAGCAAACCTACATTTTGATTGCTAATGATGAAAAAAAGTGATTTAATTAATTAATAGGCCATCTTTAGATTAAATTTATATTTTCAACAAGCACTATAAATTTTTTTATTATAGAGATTTCTTTCATTTGTACTTTGTTGTTCGATATCTAGCCCCAAAAAATATTTATTTTAGCTTCATAGATATCTCCACATAACTAAAATAGATATCTTTTTATAACTATTTAATATTAATCCAAATAATTTTTGCATTAAAGCCCCTTTGGGCAAATAATTTATATAAATGGAAGAAGTTCTAATTTTAGATCGAACTAAGCTAAGTGCTTATCTAGTTAGAACTTGTGATCTACTTGAAAACAATTGCGATAGATGCCGAAAGCCAATCACAGAAAAAATTAAAATTAGAGAATTGAAACAACGCAACATTTTTCATTTGCAATGCTTTATCCCAAGTTTAAATCAAGCAATAAATCTAAGAGATATTAAATGCTGAAAAGAAAAACACAAGCATGTAGAAATCACGAAAGAAATAAAAGACTGAGCTAAAAACTGAAATTCTCATTTTATTCCTTTAGAATATAGTTCTACTACCCCACAACATTTTCGAAAAAGATTAAATGATTTTTCATATAAAAACAGAAGAGCTTGGCTTGAGGTTTTCAAATTTCTTTCGCCATTCAATTGGGTGAAAATTGCACCAACATGTAAGGAGTTTTATCAGCTTTCTTGAGAAAAAGAATTATGACAATTTACTTCTGGTTGCAATTCACCCAAGAATGTGATTGATTTAAGACTTCTTTATATTTCTCAATACATTTGCTATGACTGTGGAAAATATATGAAAGATACTAAATTTTGATGCCCATTATTGCAAAAGCATATATGCAAAGAATGCAGATACTATAATATGAAATTTAAATTATACTCAAAAGATGAATTAAACCAAAAATTTGATGTGAATCCAAACACTTTAAACTTAGTTTATGGAAGTTGCAAAATTCAAAAATATGTTTATCATTTTATATTGGAAAAAGAGCTTAAATTCACAAGAATTAAAAATAAAGAAATAATTATTAAGAATTTTAGGAATAATTATACAGATAGAAAAGATGTTGAAGTAATGCTGGGGTATATAAACAATGAAGATGGGACAACACCAAACAATGCTAAAGAGCTTCTAGCTAAAAATAAGTTTATTCAGCATTTTGATGATATTAAACGACTTATTAATTTGAATAGATTTACAGCTCGGCTGATTCGATGGCTGAATTTTGATATCAAATTAATTCTTAGAAAAGATCATTATTAGATAAATATGTATTGAATATAAAATTATATTAATATAATTGAATATATTGTTTCATGCCAAATAAAATACTCTTCACAATTATAATTTAGAACATAATTTTTATTCATCTAGCTATTTTATCATGAATGATGGCATTAATATTTTAAAAATCTGTAAGATAAATATTTCAGTTTGTGGATTTGTAGGAATTTCTATCATTTATGAAGAAGCAGAAGGAAGGCTTCAATATTTATGCGAGTTTTTCAGATCAGTCAGCAACCTGCAGAAATCCGAGAAGAAACGAGCTTCAGAAGAGCTTCCGTTTGACGAGAACGGCCAAATCCAAGCTCCAACCAAGAAAATCAAGCTTTCAAAATTCATAATCTCTAAAGATGAAGAAGGAGAAGGAGAAGGAGAAGTCATTTATCCAATAGTAATAAACAACAGTCTGACAATTCTCAATTTAGGACTAATTGACGCTGACAGAACTGCTTATCACTTAGGCTGAAACATCTTTCCAGTCGGCTTTAAAAGTATCAGAGAGCACTCCAGTATGTTTATAGTAAAGAAATAATTCAATATCTCTGTGGAATCCTTGACGGCGGTGTAAAGCCTTTATTTAAAGTGACTCCTATGCAAGATGGTGAACCTTTAGAAGACCAGGTCATTTTAAGTGAATCCTGCAGAGGCTGTTGTATAGTGATCTGCAATAAAGTCAACGAGCTCCAACAAAGCAGAAGAAGCAAGGTCACAGTCAGTGGAACTGACCGATTTTGACTATGGGACCCTAACGTTGTAAAACTGATCCACGAACTTCCAGGAGCTGAAACTATCTTAATGGGTAGTAATCTCTATCAATTAAACATGGAAAGACTTGCATTTTAAATCATCATGAGTTCGGTTCCTTATATTGGTAGCCAAATCAGCCTAATTTTAAGTCTGATATTCGATATGAAGGAACTCTCAACACCATTGACCCAAATGAAAACACAGTTTCACTCTCAAATGTCAAGTCATTTGGCACAGAAGGGCGCAGAGGAAATAATAAAGAAATCCGCCTTCAGCTGAGGTCTATGAGTTTATCATTTTTAGAGGGTCTGATATTAAAGATCTTACAGTCATCCAGTCTACTGCTGCCAATAATGACCCACCATAATAAAATCAGAGTCAATTAAAAAGTCCAGCCAAACCAGTCCAAAAATCAAACCCTCCTCCACAAAGAGAATACCAAAGCCAAAGCTATGCCCCGAGAAATAGCCGCCCAGAAGCGTATGTCGAATTGCATGGGAATATGAATGAAAATTTAAAAGAAGCTTAATTCCTGCCAATCTAGACTATGCCAGCTGACAATTCATAAATAAGGTTCATATTAATAAAACCTGCATTTGCTCATTATTAGAGTCAAAGTCCTTGTTTACCTCAATCTCTTGTGCTTTCCTTTTATTTCTTTAAATATTGACTTCTAGAGCACCTTTGTGCTAATTATGCAGTTTGGATTTCAGTAATATTTTCATATAAAAGTTAGAAAACAGAAATATAATAAGTTTATTAAATTTTAAACTTATAGGTTCAATAGAATATTGAAGCCCAAAAATTTATTTTAAGAATTTATTGACATTATTAACAATTTTTGGTGCTCTCTAAAATCTAAGATGCAAATTAGTGTTAATGTTTCATTCACATTCAGAATCACTATCCTCACAAAAAATTTGAGAAAGCACATTTTCCTGCAAATGAAATTTGAAATGATAGTTGCCTTCATATTTGTTCGAGCATCTTATATATATTCCCCCTTTATTATACAAACAATTTATTTGCACAGGCTTTTGACTTATTAATTTGTCATAGACTAGTTCCCAAGCATATCCATCTTTGCTTTCATAAATCAGCACATTAAAGTAAACACTTATCAAATACATTCTCCCGTTTGTAGCTATAAGATTCTTTCTTACATTATTTCCAAAGACACAATCGATTTTTGAGAAAGAATCGAGATCAATTGAATACAGCCAAATGTGCATACTAATATACCCAGAAATCCAAATATTCCCATTAAAAATTATGCTGTTGCATCTATCATCAGGCTCAGGCATTGAAAGTAGCTCTACCCATCGATTTTCATCTAGATCATATCTAAAAGATAGAGCCAAAGTAAAGCTCTTATACAATCCTCCAAAGCAATATACATTTCTCTTAAAATATATAGCTGACGATCAGTGGCAAGGCATTCCAGATGGTAGCTTGCGTGCTTTTAAGTTCTTATCAATTATCATTGTAATCCCAGATAATAAATCATTACCAAAACAGAATAACTCAGCATTAGGAAGCTGTGCTACACATGTACCATTGCTTAATGGCTCGGGCGTGTTTAAAACTTTCATATCTTCTGTTTCACTTTCTGAGTCAAATATAATCAAGCCAGTTCATTTTTTAACTTTCATAGTAAGATAAAGGGACTTGGCTTGGTGATAAGCTTCGAGATATTCTTTATAAGCATTTTTGAGCTCTGAATTTCAATTAAAATTACTTTTATATGACAAGACAGTTCTCCTGAAGTCTCACTCAGTTTCTGGATCACTATTGGCCCCACTCAAAAGGGAAGATTTTTTAGCTCTTAACAGCTGAGGAGTTAATAATTGATTACTAGAATTGCGATTGAGATAACTTTGAGAGTCTATTGCTTCATTATTTTGAGTTTCTAAAATTGGATTGAGTTTATAGCTAAGCAGACTGATCTTATTTCCAACTTTGATTTCCATTTTATGAATAAATTTTTAGATGATAATTTGTCTTAATAGATTTAATATCCTCATATATTTCCCAAATATTGCAATTTTTTAATTTATTTAAATTTTGGAGCTTTAAATAAAATATTGAA
The DNA here is from genome assembly GCA_949751835.1 of Blepharisma japonicum. NCBI lineage: Eukaryota > Ciliophora > Heterotrichea > Heterotrichida > Blepharismidae > Blepharisma > Blepharisma japonicum. Next base: position 11,978 of record CATKHK010000177.1, on the reverse strand, counting down.
TATAAGAAAATAGGACCTAGTAATGTTAAATGAGGTTTCTATCCCGATTATATCACTAAAGTATTAATCGAGCCATAATAATTTTTTGTAGCTTTATTTAAGAATTTTAAGCAAATTTAGCCTGACTCATAGATAGGCAATTGCAAGCCACACTCTTTAAATCAGCATTTGCTTTAAATTTTTCGTATTTTCCATAACTTGAAGTTGAGCATGTTTCACAGTTGGTTAGTTAAGCATTTGCAAGAATATGATGTTGTATCCCAACTAAATACTGACTGGCATTCTTGGCAATTTCCATAATGAGTTGTTGAGCAAATTTTACAGTTGCTTATTGAGCACAGACAAGATTTTGTTGTAGCATCAAAAGTGAATCCAGATTGGCAAGCATCACCTACTTACTTATTTATAAATATTTAAGAAAAAATATTAAACTTTGAGAATGGAGAAAATAAGAATTGATAGAGTGGCTTTATCAAAATTTAGTATAATTTATCAAAGAAGAAATAGATAATGAAATTATGATTAAGCAAAATCGCATAATAATTTATAATAGGCCTAGTTTATCTATCTGGATGGAATTGGAGAACTTCTTCATATATCAAATTAGATAGCTGGTCTCTTGTTAGCTCAAAATCATCAAAGTTGGCATCAAATTGCTTATCTGCAAGAATTTCCTGAGACTCGTGTAAATCTTGAAAATAAGGATGAGCTAAACACTGCTCTGCAGTTCATCTTTTCTCAGGGCTAAATACAAGCATTTTATCAAGCAAATTCAACGCATCCGTGCTTGCTATAGGAAACAAAGCAGATCATTCTATTTTTTCAGTTTTTGGAAGGCTTTTAACAAATCTTTTAGCAGCTGAGTTGGTAACGAAGCTTATATCTTCAAGAATAGGAGTCCCTAAAACTTCCACTATTATTTTAATCTGATCAAGGTAGTTTTTGCCAGGAAACACTGGTTTTCTTCCAAGAATTTCAGCGAAAACACAGCCGCAGCTCCATATATCTATCGACTTTGTATTTCTAAAGGAATTTAGCAGAATCTCAGGTGCTCGATATCATCTGTTACCAACATATTCTTCTAAATTATTAGTATTTTCAATGCAGCTCCTCGCAAAGCCCCACCCAGAAATTTTAAGATCGCAGTTTTCGTTGAGAAGAATATGAGTTGGGGATATATTCCTATGTGTTATATTGGCTGAATGAATATAGCAAACTCCTCTTAGCAACTGATACATAAAGTATTGAATATGTTCGCCAGTAAGTTCTTGTCTAGAATGAAGGACTCTATGCAAATTAGTTTCCATTAGGTCAATAACTATATAGATATCATTATTTCCAAATATTGATTGAGAAAGCTGGATATCAAGCAAATTAGTAATGTTCTGGTGATGCAAGAAACGGAGTATTTTCAGCATTCACAAAGTATTTTTTGCATCAATCAGATCTTGAAATATGTTTGAAATTTTTTTGATAGCAACTTTTGTGTTGGTTTTGTGGTCGATAGCAGAGGCAATTGCATCAAAAGAGCCTGAGCTCAGTTGTTTGATGTACTCATAGCGATCATCTACTATAAATGTGATATGATTTGAGACAAATTTTGTTTTGCCTTTTGGGATTGGCACTTCCATTTTAACTTTATAATTTAAACAAGACACAGAAAAACTGTCAAGCATATAATCTTTAGAGATGCTTTTAAATTTAATAAATTTTAATATTAATTGATTATATAATAAGAGTTATTAATAGATTATGCATTCATCCTTCTTTAATTCTTTTACATTTAAGCTTTTGAAATTGAATTGATAATATTTATACACTCACTTCAAATAGAAAAAATATCTGTAAAATTTTCAATTTTTGAGTATAATTCTTTGTTTAGAATTTTAATGTGTCCAACCTCTCTTTGAGGTGAATGATTTTTTTGAATAATTTATACATAATACAGAGAGTTGTTTCTTAAATAAGATTGCACGTTAACTGTATTTAATTCTATGTTTATGCCTCAAAAATAGCTTGCCTTAATATCTTACACCAAATGCTATTTAAAAATTCTCAAATAATTATAGAAAACTCTTAAGGCATCTTAGTACAAATATAGCATTTAATAATGATTCGTTTACATAAAATTCTAAAGTAATGTCAATCCCAACTCAAATCTGAATTTTAAAATCTTGATTTCAAATAATATTAAAAACTGAATCTTTCTGAATTTAGCAAAATTTAAAGTATTAATAAGCTATCAATCCCATCTGCCTTTGAGTAGTCGGCTCTCTTCTGCATAATAATTTCCTCATCTTTTAAACATCAACTTGAAAGTAAATTAAAATTTTTTAAGCTAAAATATAACAATTTTATTTTTGAAAATTGCAAGGCTAGGGAGACTCTCTTGGAAAAAATTAGTAAAAATTCAAAATTAAAATATGCTAAAATTGAATCAAAAACTAGTATGGATATTCAAGATTAATTGCTTCAGAATTGGTATTTAATGCGCTTTGAGAATATTTGTGGATTATTATGTTGAGATAGAATTAGCGTTCCCTATGCTACTCCATTTTATAAATTAAAAATAGATTGGATTGACTTATAATAATAATCACTTAATGCATTTAATTTTAAGATTTAATTTCACTAAGTTTAAATAAGCTAATAGCCCAGTTGATGGATAATTTATAATAAATGCTCATCAAAAATTAAGATTGAGAAAATTCTTTTCTATTTATATTAAACCTGTAAAGAGGTATATTGCTGCCGTATTTTGAATACCCACTAATATAGATCGATTTTTTATTACATATTCAGAGCATTTGAAAACTGACTTTTAGAGGAGATTTTCCAATAATATTTCAAGAGTATTCATCCTCAATACCACTTTCAATAATATTTCCTTTAGTTTCTATCACATAAACTCTTGATTCAGCCACAAACATCGACTTTGCATAAGGACAAACGATGCCTGTAATCTTCGAATAGCTATTTAGATCAATATTATATTGATATATTGAATCTTTACCTCATCCTACTATGAGAATGGAGTGCCTAAAAAACACACACGAGCAATCAATTATGCCTTCTGGAAGATTTGCCAGCTTGGTCCATCGATTTTCTGCAAAACAAAGCTTATTAGCATGATTTGAGTTTTCCCTATTTTTAGTCCGGCCAAAAACATAAACATGCTGATCTCAATAAATCAGCCCAAAACTGAAGAAATAATCTGTTAATGAAGGGAAACTTCTTACTATTGTTTGGTTTGCTAAATCAATTATTCCTACACCTCTATTAAGAGATGTCTTAGACCCTACAAAAAACAGCTCATTATTTGAAATCTGTATAAAGCGTGTTGAATTATCTAAATTGCCTGGCAATGGGGTCATATCGTTTATTTCTGTATTTGTGTTAGTATTATAAACCTGAAAGGCAGTGCATTTCTCTTCACTCTGGTAAATTTTGCATAGATTCTCATAAGCATTTTCGTTGAATTTTGGTATTATTTGTTGAATTTTCATATTTATTAGTTAAATTTATTATGAAAATTTTAAATACTTTAAAATTTAATATCCCAAGACAGAAAATAAATTGATTAATGATATAAATGCTAATTTTGTAAAATCTCTTTATGATCCATATTTCTAAACAGACATAACTGTTTGCTGTATATATCAAAACTATAAAATGGGACTGACATTATATTCTAATAATCGTTAATATAGATTGAATCTTAGCCAGTATTCAGAAAATTTGATAATAGACTTTTAGAAAAGATTTACCACTAATACTCAAGAGTATTAATCCTCAATATTTTTCATTGTTATGAATTTTGCTTTCTATATTAAAGACATTTGTATTCCATAATTATTATATGAAATTATTGAGTTATTTTACTTCTTCATTAAAAATAGAATATTTATAAAAGACACACGAGCAGCTATAAGATTCTCTGGGGAAGCTTCTATCGTCTTCAATCGATTTTTTGCAATATTTATCTTCTCAGAATGATTTAGCTTCTCAGAGGCCAAAAACATCAGCATTTCTTCTAATAAATTACCCTAAAACTAACAAGAAGTAAATCTTTCTTTAGATTTGTAATTTTGCATAAATTCTCATAATAGTTTTCTCCTAATTTTGGTGTTCTTTGTGGAATTATCATATTTATTAAATAGCTTTAAATATTAAAGCTAGATTATAACTTTTTAAAGCGGCACAAACTCTTTTCTTTGAGATTAAATTTTACTACCATAGGCATGTCCGATTCTTGATTCCTAACAAATAAAAGATTTCAATGACCTTCGTAGCATGAGAGATAATAGCGAAATCTGAGGTTGTATTTTCTGCAATTTTTTTCCCATGCAGTGGAATCGTTTATCTTACTTTGATATGTGTTTCCTAGAAACTCACATATATAAGCTCTATTGTCATATGAAAAAATTTCTTTGCGATAGAGACCGTTCAAAGTTAGGTTTGGTATTTTTCTTGGATGCGATTCTGCCTTATATCATAACTTAGCAACTTCGAAAAGTATCAAGCAACTATTAGAGCAATCTTGAAATACAGCAGCACAAGCATCAGGATATTCTCCTCCTCTTGTGAGAGCTTCACATGATTCCCATCTATTAGTTAATAAATTGTATTTGCTTGATGTTATATGAACATGCCCTCCAAATGGGTATATAAAATTGTTATAATATACTAAGCCAACCCCATGCGTGCTTGCACCTGTAGAGAGTTAAAATAATTTTTGGTTTTATCAATTATAAATGCCTTTCCTGTGATTCTACCATAGAAATATCGTTAATAGAAAAAATGCAGGGATATATGCAGATCCATAAGAAAATAAACCGTGAGGCAATCAATCAGTTTTGTGCATTATCTAGATTCCAAGTTTACCATGAACAGCTGATTTTTATATAATTTTATAAACAAAAGCTCATTAGAACCATGTGAAGAGGTAGTTTTGATACATGAAAGACTTTTCTCCTCTTCAAAGTTATTGCTTCTCAAGAGACGCTGAACAATAGAAAGTGAAGAAATTTTGATTCCCAATGCATTTAATTTTTTAATCACAAAATTTTGGCTTAATGTCAAATTATTGAGGCCTTTCACTCAATTCTTTCTTCATGTACCAATCATCTATATATTTTATTCATTTGAGTGCTCATCTCTAATAGGTGGATAATTTTCAATCTGAGCCTTATATGCATTCCCTTCAAATGGATGCTCAAACTGGCAAAGAAAATATAAAACATTCCCAAGAGCTCATATGTCACTTTTCTTGGATTGAAACTCCTCTTCATATTTCTGAAAAATAGTAAAAAGGAGCACCTCACAAGAGGAAGTAGTTAAATATCTGGAAAGCCCAAAATATCCGATCTTAATATTATTGTTTTGCCTAGTAAAATATTTTCTGGCTTTATGTCTCTATGAATATAGCCATTTAAGTTCAAGCATTCCAAGCAAAAGCAGACTTTGAATAATATATTTCAGTTTAGCGTTCCTCGAAGGGTATGCCAGTTTCCATCTGATCAACTATTAGTTTAAGCAGATCATGATTTTCACAGTAATCAATTATCATATATATTTATTTCTCTTTCCACATCTTTTCAGCTCTTAGCAGCTCCATGCTTCTTTACGACTATTTTCATTGCATAGATTTTACCATCAACTAAATAATGCTTACCAATTCTCTTAACTTTGTAGGCAACTCTAGAGAATCGAAATTAATATCATCGATAACTTCAAATTCATTTGTGATTTCATCTGGGAAGAATAGCATAATTTGTATTAATTAATTTTTATCTACTTTTATATAAGTATCTGATCAACTTTTTATATAAATAAATTCTTTTAATGTAAAATCTAAATTTTTTAAGATCTTTTAACCTGATTAGTCATATTGTAATATCAATTTTTTATTTAATCAGAAGTATAAAATTAAATAATTTATTTACACAAAATTCAACACTCCATCCAGAAGAAATAAAAAGCTCAAATTTAATAAGAGCACTTCAAAAATAAAAACTAGCATTTAAAAAAATTAATTTTTATTTCTAAATTAAATCTCCCTTTTTTGTAACTTTTGCCCAACAAAATCGAATTCTGTCGACCATTTTGTTTTTATCTGCAAATTTTAATACGAAATATCAAAACTAAAAAAAAACCAACAAATTAATAATTAAAGCATGAAACTATTGAGCCAAACGTTTGCAATAGAAGCAGGAAAATTTTCAAATCGAAATATAAATTCTTATCCTTATCTTCATGACTTAGCTTTTAGTGCTTCAATTATACTGCAAGCTAAAATCATTGAAGACTTAGAAAATAAAGCAGAACATCTGAAATCTGCACACGATTTATTCTTTGACAGCAAGCATTTAATTTCCTACTCAAGTAGCCTACCAAATAATTACCCAACCTCAGAAAAATTATATAAATTTATATACAGCCTTTACCAATATCATAATTTTGGGGCAGAGTGCTGTATATGTATGCTTTTTTATGCTCTAAAATTTTTGAAGGAATCAAAAATTCCACTATTCAAAAAAAATTGAAAAAAAATCATAATCACTGCAACATTAATTTCTCAAAAGGTCACAAACGAGAATCATATAAGCAATTATGAGTTTGGGCTGTTTTTCGATGATTTATCAGATTATGTTCTTTATGAGATGGAGAAAGACTACTTAAATGTGTTACATTTGAGCTATGAAATTGATGAGCAAAAGTATGAAGCAGTGTTTGATATCGTGAAGTCAGTATTCGATTCTAGCCCAAGCTGGGAGATTGACTATGATAGTATTAATAAGATAGTGGAAAGATCAAAAGAGCTCACAAGGGAAATCAGAGAAATGAAAGATGAAGATGAGCTTATGATCAGAAGAGTTGACGCTATGGTTCTTGATGACTATGCTTTTGAAGAATACTTATAAATAAAATTAAGAAAATATCATTTTATAAATGTTCTAATCTGTGGATTTGAAATTCATTGAGCAAAAGCTTCTTTTAATAATTTTTCATGTTAAGAGAATATGCTCAACAATACACTTTGCTTCTTCATAAATAATAGAAAACACTTTAATTTCAATCTAAAAAATTAATAAAATAGATTTTATTAAAAATAACTTTAATAAAAGGCAAATAATGCTAATTGAAATTATATTTGAGGTTCTAAGCCTAAATATATACATTTATTTTTGAAATTTATCTGAAGTTTAATAGGATGTTTTTAATAGATCAGATTTTAATTAATGTCTAATTTTCAAGATTCTAATAAAGTCAAGATAATGCTTATTGCTTTATTAACTTATTTAAATTTATATCTTTACATAATAATAGCTAATTTACTCAGGTCTTTCTTGAGCTTTTATTGCGAAAAGAATAACCTTTGATGGAGAAATTGCTTAACAGGGTTTTATCCTGAATCTTTGGTACTTTAAAGGCCTTTTTTGCAGTCTGAAGATAATTTACAGGAAAAAGCATCGAATAATAGCTACTTGACTTCAGCTTTATTTTGCCTTACTATATACTAAAAATGCGCCTTGAAGAATTTGGCAGAATGTACTCGGATGGGATGGTTAGTGAAATATACAGAGAAAGCATAGCTTGCTCTACTATGATATCCTGATACAATAAATTAAAATAATCCTGCACCAAAACTAAATAGCAACAGAATTTTATTTTTCTCTTAAATTTAATATATATACTAATTTCTCAAGCTTATTCAATGCATACTGCTCAACTATCGATGATATAAAAGCATTTTTTTGAATATTCCAGTTTCAATCTTATCATGAAAAATAGCGTCTTAACTAGAATGTGAATCCAAAAGCTTTAATTGAAGTTTATGATGCGAATCAAAAACAAATCTTCCAAGACAGCTGATGGATAGATTGAGTCTTGCACCACGAAGAATTTGATCAATTTTAAAATTAAGCATTGATATTGATTTTGCTTCTACAATAACCTCATAAAAATATTAAATTAAAACTATATCCAAAACCATAAATTCAATCCTCTTTCTACTTAAAAAACAAAAATTATCACTAAATTTCTCACAAAATCCATATCATTTTGTTTAAATATTTCTAATAAATTTCTGTCTATGTAAATATAGATGTGCTGATTAGAGGAAATCAAATAAGATGCATCTCTTTGGCTTGCTAAATAGATTCTTGCCTTTTTACTGCCTTGCTCTAGAGTTTCTATTGGATGACCCAATGATTAGTTAAAAATTTAAATATTTTTCATATTCTGAGTTCTTAAATCTGAAATCAAATTCATTATGTCGGCATTAGCTACAAAATAAAATCAATACCTATGAAATAATATATCATTCACTTGGATATGGGTTTTTACAATGCTATAGGTTAGTCTTCATTTCTGATATTATTGTATTTGTTATTATTATAAATAAAAATATGCTAAGGATGGGGTAGTTAGATAATAATTTAATTTATTTTATAAAAATTTAATAGCAATACTAATAATATAAAAATAATTATATCTATTTACTATGATTAAAACAAGCATCTATTAAATAAAAATTTCTAAAACACATGGCAATTTATCTTGGAAAGATTTTTTCTTTTGAAATTTTTTGTGCCTAAGTTTAGCACATAATAAGAATTATCTGCTTTCAAATTCCTTCCTAAAATTTTATTTTCTCTCAGAAATATCAAATCATTATTATATGCCCATGACATCATATATAGCAAAGAATCTTCCCACATTGAAACCCCAACACCATTCCAATCGTAAGGATTCCTATATCCGCTTTCATAGATATACCCACGACTTTTTATATAATAAGCATTCGCTTTTCCTGACGCAAGCATTATAGTCCCATATCCAGGTGCAAGTCGATTCATAGAATAACTGTTTGCATATAAATCGTATAAATAGATGTCACAATAGTCACAATAGGAAAGTCCAACCAATATTTTATCTTCAAAATAAATGCAACTGCTCGAATGCAACACAAATGGGAAAGTCGCTAGTCTTGCTAATTTATGCCTATTTAAGTCATATCTCCATAGGCTAAAGCCATCATCTTCAATATTAGAGAAGTAGATATAAACAGAATTCTTTCAATATATCATTCCAGATATAGTAATGACTAGTTTATGCATTTTTGTGAATCTTTTTATTTTTCCAGTTAAAAAATCGGCAATGCATATAAAGTATTCATCATAGGCATCATTTTCAGAAAATATTCTCGTCCCAAAGTAATACCCAATAAAAAACAATTGATTATTTGGCAATTGAATCATGGATGGATAAAATTTTGTCGGTCTTGTAAGTTTGAGGCATCTTTTTTTTTCTTTTATAGCGTCTAAGTCGATGATGTTTATTAGTATATCCTTGCTATTGTAATTGCTTGATAAATTAATCAAGTATTTGCTTTCATTAGGATTCCCTTGCCGTTCTTTTGACTTAAGCTTAATCATATTTATTATTATTATTATTACTTTGCAAAGAATTTTCCTTTGATTTGAGTAGGTGAATTATTATGAAGTGATTTATTTACTTTAGATAATAATTTAATTTGCTTTATAAAAATTTAATAGCAATGCTAATAATATAAAATTAATTATATCTATTTACTATGATTAAAGCAAGCATCTATTAAATAAAAATTTCTAAAACACATGGCAATTTATCTTGGAAAGATTTTTTCTTTTGAATTTTTTTGTGCCTAAGTTTAGCACATAATAAGAATTATCTGCTTGCAAATTATTTTCTAATATTTTACTTTCTCTCAGAAATATCAAATCATTATTATATGCCCATGACATCATATATAGCAAAGAATCTTCCCACATTGAAACTCCAATACTATTTCAATTGTAAGGATTCCTATATCCGCTTTCATAAATATACCCACGACTTTCTATATAATAAGCATTCGTTTTTCCTGACGCAAGCATTATAGTCCCATATCCAGGTGCAAGTCGATTCGTAGAATAACTGTTTGCATATAAATCGTATAAATAGATGTCACAATAGGAAAGTCCAACCAATATTTTATCTTCAAAATAAATGCAACTGCTCGGATTCAACACAAATTTGAAAGTCGCTAGTCTTGATAATTTATGCCTATTTAAGTCATATCTCCATAAGCTTGAGCCTTGCTCATTTTCAATATTAGAGAAGTAGATATAAACAGAATTCTTTCAATATTTCATTCCAGATATAGTATAGAATTCTTTATGCATATTTGTGAATCTTTTTATTTTTCCAGTTAAAAAATCGGCAATGCATATAAAGTATTCATCATGGGTATCATCTTCAGAGTTTATTCTCGTCCCAAAGTAATGCCCAATAAAAAACAATTGATTATTTGGCAATTGAATCATGAATGGATAACTTTTTGTCGACCTTGTAAGTTTGAGGTATCTTTTTTCTTCTTTTATAACATCTAAGTCGATGATGCTTATTTCGATATCCGTGCTATTGTAATTGCTTGATAAATTAATCAAGTATTTGCCTTCATTAGGATTCTCTTGTCGTTTTGACTTAAGCTTAATCATATTTATTAATAAAGATCATTTTCTAATCATTTTCAATAATTACTTTGCAAAGAATTTTCCTTTGATTTCAGTGAAGCTTAAAATTTAATATCAATTTCTCTTGGCTATTAAGTTACTTCGAGATCAATTTTCTAGGTTCTTCTAACAAGCTCATCAATGGCAGCAACACTTTTATTCCGAATTCAGTACGAAATAGTAGAGTTTTTCTTTTGAGCTCATATGGAGGCTCTAAAAGTTTTTAAAATCTTAGCTATTTTGGACTTTACTTATTGAAGCCTGATTTTATGGTATTTTAATTAAAAATTATTATAAATGCTTTCTCTTTACATTATATATAATGCTTCTTATATGAATTTCAAATGCTTTAATCACATTTTTTCTTGTCTTAGCAGAGGTTTCTATGTAGAAAATCCCTAATTCATCTGCAAGTATTTTGGCTTCATCATAATTTACCTTTCTTTCATCCTGAAGGTCTGCTTTGGTTCCAATAAGAAAGATTGGTGCATATCCATCTAAATAACTGCTATCGATCTCAGCTTTTCAGAAGGTGACAGTATTTAGTGCTTTTCGATTTGTTAAGTCTATTACAATTATAAACCCATTTACACCCCTAAAGCATGCAGATGCTATCGAAGTCTGCATTGCTTGCCCTGCAGTGTCTAATAAGCAGACCTCTATAAATTTTCCATGCAATTCTATTGATGAAGTTACATAATTAACTCCAGCCGTATTTATGTAATTTTCAGAAAAACCTTCGCCACTATTTGAAAGCACTAAACATGACTTGCCACCACGATTGCCTCCTATTATTACAATTTTCGCAAGATAGTCCCTAAGCTAAATATACGTTCTCGAAATCATGGCTTTATCAAATAAATAATATGCAAAAACTCATTGATTTCTCAATTATTCATACAATTTTGAATTGCAATTATCATAGGCATATTTTGATATATAAAACAGCTACAAAAGAAATATATATCTTATAGCTCATTAAATATAAATCAGGCTTAAGGATTTATCCAAGTGCTTACATTTTTATAAGCCTATAATTTTAATACTTATTATTATTTTTTTACATATAAATTATATTGGGTAGGAGCTTTTAATTTTCAAGCTGAAGAATTAAAAAGTCATAAAAATATTTTAAACAATCTATTTGATAAAAAATATCTTAGAATTGACTGATTAGCTTTTTATTCAAATCGAACTTGAAGCATTCAGCATCTAAAGAATCTTCGCAGCCAATGTATATTCCTCCTTTATTATATGAATAATACACTTGACCAAGATGATTGATTGCTGATTTTCCTATTGTCTCCAATCCATATAACCTCCAATTTCGCTTTCATAGATGGATCCATTATCGCATTCAATCAAATACAGTCTCTCTGCATTAATCAGGATCTTTCTTTTATATTCTGCAAATTTATAAGGAATTGTTGAGAAAGAGTC
>CATKHK010000176.1:0-29244 GCA_949751835.1 Blepharisma japonicum | reverse complement strand
TATCGAAGGATTAGGTTTCAAGACATGTTTTGTTTATGTAAAACCCAAATGTAATATGCAAGAGTTTACAAAACTTTTAGAAAGTATAGAAAAGCATCAATGTGACGTAATAGCAGGAGATTTTAACTTACATATCAAGGGATATTTATCAAGTAAACATGATAAAATAAGCAAGATCCTTTTAAGATTTTTAGAAGAGCATAGTTATAAAATAAGAAACTCTGTAAACGAAGCAACTTTTAAAAGAGCCAACTGTCAAAAGATAATAGATTACACATTTAGCAAATTTCCTTTGGACTTATTTCTTTATGAAACAGAAAAAACATCTCATATGATTCAATTTATTAAAATAAGCAGGAAAAACAGATGCTTGGATTTTCAAATCAATAAAAAGATTAAAATTGATTATGACACTTATGAAAAAATTAAATTTAATTTATGCAAACTTGCTGACATTGATATCAGTAATTGAATATGAGTATTTCAAAATTCTTTGAGATGAGCATATGGCAGATGTAGCAGAAGGATTTCTAATATCAAAATTTTTAATAAAAATGAAATTATAGCTATTCATACGAAAAAGATTTTAGATATTATTAAACAGGAAAATGATAATCTACTAATAAACAAAAAATTTAGATTTACTAAAAGAATTAGTATTCGTGGAGATGATAATATGGATGACGCATGGAAAAATTTCTATAAAAAACTTTATGAGAGCGATGAAGAAATAATATATAATATTGGAAATGAATTTTATATTCCTAATTTAGAAGAAATTAAAGAAGCAAGACTCAATATCAATCCAAACAAGTGTCCTGGACCTGACGGCATTTGTGATGCTGATTTCCCTGAAGATTTTAATCATATTATTATAAATATCTTTGAAGACTGATGCAACAGACAAAGCATTGGAAAAGAAAATCGATGCGTAATTGTTCCAATTTATAAAAATGGTGATAAAAATTTGGCGGAAAACTACAGACCTATTGCACTTATAAACTTTTTAGTAAAATTATATGAAACTTCAATATTGAAAAAATACCAAAATATCCTGAGTGAAAATATTAAAGGTTATCAATTTGGCTTCGCAGAAAAGAAATCAGCTAAATTACAATATGAAATATTAAACTCATGAATCGATGAAAAGTTTAATATTACCAAAGTAGAAAATGTTTTTCTTCTTTTTATAGATTTTAAGAAAGCTTATGATTATGTCAATAGAACCATTTTAATCAAAAAACTAGAAAGATATAAAATGCCAAATGAACTCATAAATACTATCAAATTAATTTTTAAGGGCCAAACTTTAAGGGTATTAAATTCTAAAATGCCTTGAATAAATATTAGCAGAGGAGTTAGACAAGGATCACCACTAAGTCCGATTTTGTTTAACCTGTATACCAATGACTTATTTGATATTTTAGAATTAAATAACAGATTGTTTATTAGAGCATACGCTGATGATATCTTAATTGCTAGCGATGATTATCAATCTATTGTTAAAGCATGTGAGGAAGTATCTTTATGGTGCAATGAAAATCATATGGAAATTAACAAGGGAACAGACAAAACTGCTATTATGGTTTTATCTAGGAAGAATGAAATTTGTTTTGATAAATATAAGGATAATGATCACGCAAGTTTGACAAAAAGCTATAAATATTTAGGCAACATTATTAAATTAAGAAAAGATGGAAAATTTTTTATTAATCGATACTCTGTAGAACAATGCAGAATAAGATTGCCTAAATTTAAAATTTGTTTAAACAATTTAGCAAGAAGCATAGGGCAAGATTGCTTTAACTATAAATCTATTAAAATTTTAATTGAAAGTTGCATTAGAGGAAATTTATATGGAATGGGCAATATGGTTGATCGAAATGAAAATAAGATATTTTTAACGGGAGAGAAAGGAAAATTTGAAACTAGCATAAGAAAAATACTGAGGAAAATATTACATGCTCCTCAATGATGTCCAATACCAATACTGCATCTTATTACCAAAATACCATCTTGTCAATTAATTCTGAGGGAAATAAAAGTTAACAGACTAAAAGAATTATGGAAGAATTATAATATTGAATATTTTGATAAGGCTGATAGAGAACTTTTGAAAAATCAATTTTTGAAATGCTCAAGACCTATTATTAATTCTATTCCAGGAATTAAGAATTTCGTAAGAACCCCTGAATTAATTGATTGAAAAAGAATAAAAAATCGTGAAAAAACATTATTTTGAGAAAAAATTTAAGAAATAGTCTTAATTGCTGCTTATCATGATGTGTATTTCAATAACCATATTCAGTGATTTTATATTCCAACACCTATTAAAACCATCTAATAAAGCCTGCTCTCAATCTGTAAGACCTCTAAATTCAACAATAAATATAGGTAAAGACCTATATTACATTTTGTTTTGATACAAAGAAGATGTAACCTTAACTGAAGCTTATCATGATGTATATATCGATAACCATGTCTCAGCGATTGTAGAAGCCAATATTGTCTAGCAGCGCCTAATACAAATAAACCTATTCTTTGGTGCTAAATAAAAATTCAATCTTATATTTATCAAATTAATAATAGACATATAATTAATTAAACTATTACTTCCAAGTGCTAGGGTGTTATGGTGTTAAAGTGTTAAGTAAAAGCTATTTTTATACAAAATTTATGTATTAATATAATGGTTCTTTCTTGAAATCAAATCTCGAGTTATCACAATAAGAACCCTTATACCATTAAGGCACATATGATTGGTTAAATAAGTCACTCAATTTTATGTCATTTGTCTACCAAGTCACATTTTTTTATTAAGTATCATGCTACACACAGATATTTTATTCAAAGCCACCAGTTTCAAAATTTCACACTGCCTTAACTAGTGAAGAAGTTATGTTTTAGGTCTACTGCAGATATAAATCATATTAAAATGCAGTTAATAAAAGATAAGAGATCCATAATTACTTAGCAAATATTTAAGGCAAAACATGGGAACTCTATTGAAATTTCAATTACCTATAAAAGTGTTTACTGTCTATCTTAAACTATAATTTTGATCTATCTAAAAAATTTGCTTATAATGAGAGTAAAAAGTTATAAAGGTTTATGTAAGCAAATCTTAAATGAAAAGGAAATAATTAAGAAAAATAATAAAAAATAAATAAGCATTCAAAACTGAAGCTGACAAATATAGGGATCTGCTCACCACGTCAAAAAATTTGTTATTTTAAAAAATTTTGATTTAATTTTTTATTGTTAGCCATTCGGTTTTTTATTGTTTTAATGGAGAGTGATAAGGCTGCTAACCTTGATAAAATTTATCGAACCTTTTTGGGAGGTTTTATAGCTACAATGGTTAATACAGCTGTTGAGTTAGACATCCCACGCCTTCTAGTTGAACCAAAATCTTTCTCTCAATTAGCAGAGCAGACTCCAGCAATTCCAGAAAAGTTAGAAAGAATTTTATTAGCTTTAGAGCCTTTGGGATATTTCTCATTTGATCAAGAAACTGGCTTATGGTCAAATTCTCCTTTATCCGAAATTCTATTAGACGAAAGTATCAATACAATAGCAAGATGGTTTGCAAATATATGAGGAGTTGAAATGCTCTCAAAATTCTCTGAGTCAGTCAAACAGAATACATCAGCTATTCAGTTACGTTTTGGGTGCCATTGGTTTGAACTGCTTCCTGCTCATCCAGATCTCTTAGAAACTTTCCAAAAAACTATGAGAGCACTTACCAAAATTTCTGGAGATGGGTACAAAATATTTAATCTCTCTTCAGTAAACAGAGTTCTTGATGTAGGTGGAGGAGATGGCTCACTTCTTATTGAGCTATTAAAGTGGAACTCTCACATATCAGGCGCTGTTTATGAGCTTGAAGAAGTCAAATCTAAAGCCGAAAATAATTTTGCAGAAAACAATTTACAAGAAAAATTAAGTGTTATTACAGGCAATTTTTTAAATCATGTTCCTAAAGGTTACGATTGCATAGTTATGAAGCATATTATACATGACTGGGATGATGAAAATTGCAAAAAAATACTTCAAAATTGTAGAAGGGCTTTAGATACAGGAAATCAGCTTAGAATTATTGATCAAGTACTTGAGAGATCTAGCGATCTCTATTGGTTCGCAAGAGTGTTTGATATTATGATGATGGGCTATTTAAATGGAAAAGAAAGAACAAAGGAACAATATGAAGCGTTACTGAATGAAACTGGATTTAGACTAGACAATATTGTTAGAATCCTACCAGGAATTAACTATGCTATCGATGCAACAGCAATTTAGTTTAAGTTAATTTAGAAATAATAATTAGTAATCTCTTGAAGGAGAGCAAAACGTTTTTAAAATAATATCTTGATATATAAATAATAAGTATTATAATGAAATCTCTAAGAAAATAATGAAAAATAAATAAAACTTATGAAACTGAAGAAGACAAAAACAGACAGTTATCCCGGCTGTCAAAAAGATTGCTATTTTTAAAAATTATGAATTAATTTTCTATTATTAAATTATTAGATTTTTTTTGCTTTTAATGGAGAGCGATAATGCTTCTAGCCTTGATAAAATTTATCGAACTTTTTTAGGAGGTTTTATTGCTAAAATGCTTAATACAGTTGCTGATTTAGGCATCCCACAACTTCTTGTTGAGCCAAAACCTTTCTCTCAATTAGCAGAGCAAACTCCAGCAATTCCAGAAAAGTTAGAAAGAATTTTATTGGCTTTAGAGTCTTTAGGATACTTCTCATTTAATCAAGAAACTGGCTTATGGTCAAATTCTCCTCTATCCGAACTTCTATTAGACGAAAGTATCAATGCAATGGCAAGATGGTTTGGAATTTCATATGAATTTGATATGCTCTCAAAATTCTCTGAATCTGTCAAAGAGAATACATCAGCTATTCAACTACGTTTTGGATGCCATTCTTTCAAGTATATTGGTAATCGCCCAGATCTCTTAGAAACTTTCCAAAGATGTATGAGAGCAATTACTCAAATTTCTGGAGATGGTTACAAATCAGTTGATCTCTCATCAGTAAACAGAGTTCTTGATATAGGTGGAGGAGATGGCTCACTTCTTATTGAGTTACTGAAGTGGAACTCTCACATATCGGGTGCTGTTTATGAGCTCGAAGAAGTCAAACCTAAAGCCGAAAACAATTTCTCAGATCACAATTTACAACAAAAATTTAGTGTTATTGAAGGCAATTTTTTAATTGATATTTCTAAAGGTTACGATCCATAGTTATGAAGTTTATTTTACATGACTGGGATGATGAAAATTGCAAAAAAATACTTCAAAATTGTAGAAAAGCTTTAGAGACAGGAAATCAGCTTAGAATTATTGATCAAGTACTTGAGAGATCTAGCGATCTCTATTGGTTCGCAAGAGTATTTGATATTCAAATGATGGGTTTTTTAAATGGAAAAGAAAGAACAAAAGAGCAATTCAAAGCTTTGCTGAATGAAACTGGATTTAGGCCTGACAATATTGTTCGAATCCTACCAGGAATTTTCTATGCTGTCAATGCAACAGCAATTTAGTTTAACTTAATTTAGAAGTAAATTCAAAATAATAGTAATTAATAGTCTCTCCAGAGGGAGGAATTTATTATACGCTTTAGTGCATTTCGTTTATTGTAGTTTGAGCTTATTTACTGCTTTGAGATTTTAACTTTCAAATTAAAAAAATATCAATTGCTTTTCTGCTTGGAAGCATTTTAACGGATTATATTTTAAATATTTGAAAAACGTTTTAAAAATATTTTTGTATTAATTTTAAAAAAGAAAATTTAAGATCTTCTGTCTAGCAAGATAAAACGAATATACTTCAAACTTAAGTCACAAAAAAATAAAAGGAAAGAATTAATTTATGATAAATGCTACTACATAATGAAAGGACACTTAAAGTTGATGAGATAAATTTTTCTCATAACTATTGAGTTTAATTATTAGTTAATAAAGTTTTTGAACTCATCATAAAATTATTTAATCATCATATCATCAATAAAAAATCTTACTATTAAAATGTCTATAATTAAATGGAGGGTGATAGACTTGCTAACCTTGGGAAAATTTATCAGTTCTTATTGGGGCCACAAGTAACTGCGATGATTCATGCAGTTGTTGAATTTAATATCCCACAACTTCTTGCTGAGCCAAAACCTTTCTCTCAATTAGCAGAGCAAACTCCAGCAATTCCAGAAAAGTTAGAAAGAATTTTATTGGCTTTAGAGCCTTTGGGATTCTTCTCATTTAATCAAGAAACTGGCCTATGGTCAAATTCTCCTCTTTCTGATGCTCTAATAGACGAAAAAATCAATGCAATCGCAAGATGGCTTGGAAATCCATTTTCACTTGAAATGCTCTCAAAATTCACTGAATCAACCAAACAGAATACATCTTCTTTGGAATTACGTTTTGGATGCCATTCTTTTGAGTACCTCTCAGCTCATCCAGATCTCTTAGAAACTTTCCAAAGATCTATGAGAGCAATTACTCAAGTTTCTGGAGATGGTTACAAAATAATCGATCTTTCTTCAGCAAACAGAGTTCTTGATGTAGGAGGAGGAGATGGCTCACTTCTTATTGAGCTATTGAAGTGAAACCCTCACATATCGGGTGCTGTTTATGAGCTTGAAGAAGTCAAATCAAAAGCAGAAAAAATTTTCTCAGATAATAATTTACAAGAAAAATTCAGTGTAATTTCAGGCAGTTTTTTAAATAATATCCCTGAAGGTTTTGACTGCATCTTTATGAAGCATATTTTGCTTGACTGGAATGATGAAAATTCAAAAAAAATTTTACAGAATTGCAGAAGGGCTTTAGAGGTAGGAAAACAGCTCAAGATCATAGATGCTGTCATTGATAGGTCAAGTGATAATTATTTCATAGCAAGAATGGCTGATATTCACATGATGGCAGTCTTAAATGGAAAAGAAAGATCGAAGGAGCAACTTGAAGCTTTACTCAATGAAACTGGCTTTAGACTTGATAGCGTGGTTCATATTCAATCAACTAATGATCATGTTGTCAGCGCAACAGCAATTTAATTAAGATTAGTTCAATCTAAACTCAATTTAAATTCATTTCGAATTAAAATTAAAAATTTTTAGATTAAATGTGCATTTCATTTATATTGTCAGACCTTCAAATATTTTTTAGATATAGAAATTTCCTTAATATTTTTGTATACTAATCTTAAATATTAGCGGGCTCTAGCAAAAGAAAATTATATTTTAATTTTAAATTTAAAAAATATTTTTATAAAAACAGGGGACTAAAAATGAATGAATATCTATCAGATCAAGAAAAAACCCGAGAACTTGCTCTCAGGCTTAAAGCAATAAAAGCCGAACTAAAACCTCTCTACAACGGCAAGATCCTTCGAGCCAAGCAAGTTCCGAATCGCCTAAAAGAAGAAATCGTTGAGATTTATGACCAATATGGTGGAAGGAGCATTTTAATGAAGCTTTTCAACATTTCTTACAGCCACATAAAATCTTGAAGAAAGCAATGAAGAGAAAACCCTAATTGTTTTAAAGAAGCCGACAATGACCCATCTTCTCAAAGCCTTCATTTTACGAATGGAGTTCTAGAAGGCTTCAAAAAACCTACAGAAAAATCGGTAGAAAGGTTCTGCAAATCGACCTTTAAAATTAAAGAAGGCAATGAGTCACTTACCTTAAGTAATGTAAAGGAACTACTTACCCCAGAAATTCAGGAAAAATGTGATGAAATTAAAGAAATGATGAGCAGGGCAAAAAGATTGTATAATAAATTGCTGGACAACGAAATTAGAGAGGAAATAGTCAAATTGGTAATCAAAGCAGGGTATGCAAAACCAATTGCACTAATGCTGGGAATCAGTGAAAAAACGATTTTGGGATGGAGAGATTTGTTTGTGAAGGGGCTTGATGGGAATAGTCAAAATGTTGAGGAAATTGAAGATTCTTAATAATTAATCAATTTTCATTTATAAATTAGAGGGCTTTTTTTAAAAGGGATATACTTAGTATAATTAGTAGCTATTTTAAAATTATGTTTTATTGAAAAATAAAAGTAGATTGCATTTGATTAATTTTTCCAAGCTTCCATATAGTAATAGTAGTTGCTACATTTCAAGCTTGGTCATAAGCCTCTTAGTAGATTATATTTGATAGAAATTTATTGTTAAATTTAAGATCCAATGAGGCTTAATATTTAGTTACAATAATTTTTTATCTATTTGTTTGACAATAATTAACAATGATCCTATGGTTTAGCAGTAAAAATAATTGTAAATATATCTATTTATCAATAAGCCATTCTTGAATATTCAAAGGTCGATTTTCATGTACACATCACTTATATATAACTGTTCTGTAATTAAATAGATCATTTTTGAGGATCTCTCTTTAATCAGTTTTAAAATTATATAAATAGAAAAATCTAACTCCTGTCCAAGAGTTTTTAAATGCATAAAATTTTATATTAATTTAAAATTTCAAAAAAATCAATAATTTGTAAAACGTTTAAAATAGTTTTATTATTTATTTTTTATAATACTATTTGTTTAAACAAATGCTTTTATTAAAAGATTGTCAAATTATTAACTTTATGTATCAAATGTATAAAAAGCCTCAGTCTTTTTCTTTTTTAACAGGTAGGCTTTCATAGGCTATAGAAACTATCTAAATTAATTTTTTTTCAAATGAGCTTTTAATTAGATTAATCAACTTTAAGTTCAAGAATCTCCTGCTCCAATGTTAAACTCAAGCTTTCCAATTTTTCTTCTTCTTCTTCTTCTCCATCAGTTCCATATATATGCCTATCTTTTTCCTTAGACCTTTCAGCCGATGTTGGCAATTCAATTTCAAAATCAGAATTTTTAAAGGACGAAGCTATATCATTTTTTTCTTGAGAGCTGCATTCTGGACTTTCTTCATATTCAAGTGTTTCTGGTATCATGCCGATAAACACATCTGCCATAGTTAAATGTGGATCAAATACATCTTTTCTCTCTTTTTTCTGTGGGATGCTGTGTAAAATTGAATAAAATTCTTCACCTTCCTTTGTTACTATATGGCCTCTTTTAGGATTTTCAAATAATTTATCATCATAGCCATCATTTTTATATCACTTGTGCTTAAGAAAAGGTATGCTTTTTTGCAAACTTCTCAATCCCGTATCAATTAATTTAAAAAGTCAATAATATAAAAAATAAACGTTTGCGAGCACTATAATCAAGAAAAATATAAATCTACTAGTTTCATCTAAAGAATCTGTTAAAAAATAAAGTCCACAATAAATTGTAATGGCTGATACAAAAATTGATCTTAATTCCAATTCATTTAAAACTGGACCACTATAGGGATTATTTGTATAGTGAAGATGGAGGGAGGCTGCAAGTATTATCGTTACGCTAAGAGCTTGAACACTGACAGAAATATTAGCCAGAAAGACAGAACAACAAATCACCAAAATTTTTCTATATAAAATAATAAATTCCCAATAATAGCATGATTTTTTATAACCATTGAAAAAAAATCCAAACATTAACCTTGGACTAATTTCATTGAGTTTTCTTCGGTTTTTCACCAAATTAAGTAAGCATAAAGCTGGAATTCCAATACCCCAGAGTATAATTGAAGGAATAACAACTACGCACAAATAAAAAACATGCTTGCTATCTCAGCATCTGATATCATAATCTGCTGTAAGCCATCGCTCTCCTGAATTTATTTGTTTGCAGCTAAATGCTCCAAACATCATTTTTACAATATTTGGATGAATTAAAAACAATAAAATAACGCATGAAGATATGTAATCATTCCTAAAATGCTTAAAGCTTTTCTTCTTAGTATATATCAAAATTCATGCGATTAGAGAAGTTAGTGCAATAACCAAAGGCGCAAGACTCATTAGTATAAGCTTACTATAATAATATTGATCAGGATCATCTTTAACCTGCAAAAAACAGTCAAAAGAAAAAATTTGATCATTTGCTGAGCCAGCTGTATTTTGAATAGAAAATACTTTCCATACAAGGCTTGGCCATTTTAAGTTAAAAGTAGTCACAAGCATAACTAACTGTAAATAATTCATAAAAATTTTTATGTAAATTGATGCTAGTGAAGTAGGTTTAAATGCAGATCTTCTCGTTGAATTTACCATAATTGCACAGATAATTATGAGAGCTATAGAAACGCCAGCAATTCTCAAACTATTCGAAGTATCATCTGGACAAGGACTGCAAGCTTCTTCAGCTGTTTTTGAGTAGCCGTATTCACAAGACTGACACATATTTCCTTTATACCCTTTATCACATTCTCCTGTATATGAAATATTGCCAGCGTCAGGTGAGCCAAGACAAGCATTTGAATTTGGACATTTTCAAAAGACACTTGAATACATATTATCTCTCCAATAGCCGGGTTTTGGGACCATCGTATAGTTTCCATAACAAATAGCATTATCGGGGCATGTCTGGCATTCAGGGATGGAAGGATCTAAACTATAATAGTTTGATCCACAGATTTTGCATAAATTTCCTACAGTTGCCTCTCCAATTAGGCAGAGTCTAAAAGTAACATTAATAAACACAACTTGATGGTACTCCACATCATCTTTTGCCTTAGTGCTTTTTGATGTATCAATAGCTGATGTATATACTAAAATCTTGGTATTTATTCCTGGATACCCTGTTAGCGTAAATGAAGAAAATGTATATACTCCTTCGTTTGCTAGTACTCTGGCTCCTCCAGAAATTGTTGTTTTGTTATCAATAGTCTGAAGCTCAGCAGTACTTGTATTATCAGTCTTTACAACGTTTCCATCATGATCAATTAAAGAAATAATTAATGGTGTTGTATAAGTTTGACCTGAAGCAACATTCTCTAAATTAGCAATAATTAGAGGATCTCCTAGTCTTCTGCTTTCTAGCCTCCTTAATGATGAATTACTTGATTCTGCAGCCATTGAAATTGGATAGGATGCAACATTTGGTGCATAAGCTGCTGAATTACTCAAAAAAATATTATCGATAGAAATCGGCATAATATCATCTCACGCATAGGCTCCTCCATTATAGCTTGCTGCATTTTCTTCAAAATTATTATTAATAAGGTAAAATTCGCATATATCAAGATCTTTGCAGTTTAAGAAAAGGCCTCCTCCAATTCCATATTGAATTTTTGTGTTTTCTTGATCTGAGTCTGACACAAATGCATGATTATGGTATATGTAAGAGTTTGTTAGATTCAATAGAATGTTATTTGCATAGAGTGCACCTCCATTTAGAGCTGTGTTATTTATAAAGTAGGTTTGATCTATGATATATACAGAGTTTATCTGTGCATCTGAAGAGGTTAACAAATGAACAGCACCGCCAAGAGTAGCATTGCAGTTCACGAATTTACTGTTTTTGATGGCTATATCAGAGCAAGCTATACAATATATTGCTCCTCCATTAACTCCATTAGCACTATTAAAAGATGAGCCTGTAATATATAAATTTCCTAATTTGTCTCCATAAATTCCAGTACTAGAAAAATTTTGGAAAAAAGAATTCAATATTGTTACGTTGCTTTGGTATAAATCGAAAACTGCGCCAGTGCTATATGAAGTAAGGTCTGTGAAATTAGAAGACTGGATAAGAAGAGAGCTATCAGAATAAGCTAGTATTGCCCCTCCAGAGTTCGCTTGGAGATTTGAAAAAAGACAGTTTAATGTCGTAATTGAGGTAGAAATAGCGAATATGGCACCTCCTGACCCTGAAGAAACAGCATTTTGGAAGGTTGAGTTAGAAATATATAAAGAGCTTTGGGTAGATGAATATATAAAGCATCCTTGCTTACTAAGTTGAGAATAAAATTGAGAGTTAGAAATAGTCGCATTTGAGAGGGTCAAAATCAAACCGGGGCTTGCTTCGTCTGATAAATTCTCATGGATTTTTGAAGATTCAATCAAAATAGACGCATCTAAAAGGACTATTGCTCCCTCAGATGCTTGATTATTGTATATATCTGTACTTATAACTTGAGAAGAAACTAAAGAAGTCCCTAAAAGATACATCACAGAACCCTTTTTAAGACAAGAATTTCCAGTAATTACAGTATCCTCTATTAAAATCAAAGAATTTTGCTCAACATAAATGACTCCACCAGAATTTTCTGCATAATTATTTGTAAAGTTGCAAAAAGAGCATTTAAAAATTGATTGAGAGCTAATTGATGCAGCTCCTCCAGTCGCTTTGCTTGTATTTTCGTAGAAAAGAGTTCCTGTTGACTCTCCTGTTGCTTTGTTTTGCAGGCTTACTGAGCTACCTCCATTACTTGCAGTATTATATCTAAATATTGACGCTGTTTCTATCCAATTATCATAATTAAGCAATATAACAGTCCCTAAATTCAACTCGAAAAGGCAATTTATCGTTTCCAAATATGAATATTGGCTTAAATCGTCCATATGAATAATTGACTCTCCTGAGTTACTTGTAATTGTACAGGTGTCTAATATAGTTTGTGATCTTAATGAAGAACCGTCTTCTTTTGTGGTAATATACATTGCTGCTCCTCATTTAGCATAATTTTTTGAAAAATCAGTATCGGTAATTGACAAAATTCCGTTATAAAATGAAATTGATAAAGTCCCTGATGAATTTGCTGTGTTGTTAAAAAAATGAGAATCTACTATTGAAGAAGTCTGGCTTAAAGCAGCTGTTTTTTCTATATATATCGCTGCTCCGTTTTCGGCAGAATTATAGTAAAAAGAAGCATTTTTAAACTGAAGATCAATTTTTGTTGAGCCGATAATTTTTTCTTCAATATAGATAGCCCCTCCATCACTAACAGCTCAATTTTTGTTGAAAATACAGCTGTTAATAAAAAATCCTGAGTTTTTATAGGTGATTTGAGGAGAATAATAAATAGCTCCTCCGAGTTCATTTGGAGACTCATTCGTAATAAAAATACTTTTCGAAATATATAAAAATCTCCCTTGGAAATACAATGCACCTCCATACCCAGCAGAATTCGATTGAAATAAGCAATTTTCTAAGGTCAGATTTAAATTAGCAGTTATAGTGCCAATTGCTCCTGGCCCAGATGAATAATGATTAATGTTGTTCATGAAACTAGAGTTTATAATAGAGGTTTCTATAGTACCTACAAAATACACACATATCGGATGGTCTCCATTTCCTTCATTTTTTGTGCAATTAAACTTTGAGATTGATAATTCTGCAATTTTTGATAAGATAAACACAGGTGAAGATTCCTGACAATAATTATTGGTCATACTAAAATCTGAAATAGAAATATTAATTGACGAGCTAACAGACATCATTGAAGAGCAGTCAATAAGAGCAGCATTACTATATTGCAGTTTAAGATACATACTTGAATCCTCTATTCAATCATTAAGTATTATATTGTTTACATCAATATCTGTACTGGCGCCATTGGAATCTAGTGACAAACTATTAATCTCTATATTCACTAAGTTATTAATATCAATCATCCCAGAGCCACCTGAATAATTTTCAAAAAAATTAATATATTTTATAATAAATCAACGAGCTTTATAAGTAGCAGTGACTCTCTGCCCTGTTGTTGATAAAGTTGCTGACTTTATCGTGTCTGTTTCATATTCGGTCTTAATTTCATTGTTTGTGACATATATCAAAGATCCACTTTCAACTCCGTTAGAACTAATGCTCAGATTTTCAAATCGAAAGTTTTGAAGTTGCCCTTTGAAACTTGCATATAAAATCCCATAAAATTTCCCATAATTTCCTGTAAATGTTGAATTGTGTATATATATGTGATCTTCCAATAAATCAGTAAGCTCATTATTTTCGTTTACTGATATTACAAAATTTAAACCTTTTGACGCAATATTAATAATTCCTGTATCTGCAATATTTGAAATAAATTGGCAATTGTTAATTTCTAAAGTTCGAAATATTTTAAGGGTAATAAGAGAACCAGTTTCGAAAGCGGATGACGTCTGAAGAGCCACCAAATTTTTTTCAAAAATTACATTTGTAAAAGCTGCATATTGAATTCTTTCAGCATACAAAAACCCTCTAAAGTCAATTGGATCAGCATATTCAAAGCCATTGTTAATTCTAGATACTTTCCCATTTGTGAAATTCAAAGTGCCGCAATTATAAAACGGATCGTCACAATCTTGCATTGAAATGACAGCAGCCACTTCATCGCTAAAAATAACGATATTATCAAAATTTACATTATTAAGAGTAATATTTCCTCCTCAGCTTTCTATTAAGGCATAATATAGAGTTCCCCAGTTGGAAAAGGTTACATTGGTTAAATTTAAGATAGCTTGTTTTGGCACTCCAAATAAATAATCGTCGTTATAAGTAGTGCAAAATGTTGACGACAAATATTCTGATGCCTTGATTTTTTGTCCATGATCAGTCTTATATGAGCCATCTAACTGCTTTTCAATATAAGGGCAATAGCTGCAGTATGTTAGGCTAGAGCATGCTGCGGTAGTTAGAGTTCCATCAAAAATGACATTTTCAATTTCTAAGGTTAGTCCAGACCAAAGCCCGATATATATGTTGGTTTCATCACGAATTGTCTTTATTTTTATAGTGCTTCCATCCAAACTTGCTATTTTTATATATAGCATTGTCCCCGTGTCCTCTGAATTATGATGAGCAAGCGGAGATCGGCTATTTTTTATAAAATTATTTACAAAGTAAAATTCATCAACAGGCGCCCACTCATAATCCCCATCATTTATTAGATAAAGTATTGAATATTTTCTTTGAATTAATGCTAGAGCAACTGCAAAAGTTTCAAAAGGAGATTCCAAAGTCCCTTCCCCTCCTGTCACATCTCCGTATTTTTTGGAACTTGCATAATAAACATAAGGGTTTCTCGGTGTCGTAATGTCGACTAATGGCAAACAAATTGGGTTGCTGTCCATAATTTCTTTCGCTTCATACCCATAAGGGCAAATTTCTGCACAATACCCAAAAAGCTGTACTGTTGACTCACTGCATTTAAAGCATTTTCCTTCATCAGTCCCATAGCAGCTTAAACAGTTATCATCTTTGCAGTTATATGACTTTTCAGGCTCACAATTTATTCAGTTATAAGCACAATCAGCAATATCACAGATTTGATTGCAGTTTGTAAAATCATAAGCTTTGGTGACATCACAAGTTGCTCACTGATCTGTATCAGAACTGTAGGTGCGTGAGTTATAGATACACCAGAAATAATTCGGAGCACTATCAAAAGAGCCTTTGACTAAATTTTGATATAAATCAAGTAAAACTAGTCCTTTATTATTGCATCTTTTTGAGGAATCTGAGCTTATTTGATCATAGGCACATTTTCCAACAAGGCATTCAGCTTTACAGTTTCCAAAATCTGATAAAGCACATCCGTCAGCACATCCACAGTCTCCATAGTCCCAGTTGCAATCTTTATTATTGCAAGCATTATCACATTCAAGATTTCCCAGCATCGTATCAAAGCATCCTGATGAACAGTCCCCACAATCATGATTATCAAGAGAGCAAGCAGTATTATTACATAAAGAATCACATTTTCCATCGCCTCTTATCGAAGAAGTACATCCAGGGTAGCAATCGCAATCATAATCATCATAATTGCATTCCTTGACATGGCACTCTTCTTGGCAAGTAGAATCTCCAATCATATAAGTATAGCAGCCTGGAGCACATATAGAATTCTCACAGTCGCCGAAATCATAGTTGCAGAAAGGTCCATTGCATTCAGGATCGCAAACTCCATTTCCTAGCATGTCAGATGTACAGCCTGTGGCACAATCTTTGCAAGCTCCCATGTCGTTGTAGCAAGCTATAACATTGCAAGCCTCATCACAAGTTCCTCCTAGCATATATTCATAGCCTAAATAAAATTTACATCCATTCCAGCAATATCCACAGTCTCCTAAATCAAATCCACAATAAGGCGAATTGCAGCTTTGATCGCAAACTCCGTTCCCTAATAGTGAATAATCGCAACCTATATAATATAAGCAATCTCACAGGCAATCTGAATTTAGTATTTGAATTTGAGGTGAAGCCGAGTCAACAGAGTCATATTCACAATAAGGAAACATGCAAAGCGGGTCACAATAATCATCTCCTCTCTATATAAATTTTACATTTGAGCCTGGGCATACGTTTAGATTGCAATTAATGCTCAACCCAGAAACTAAACTTGCAGCAATTAACAGCTGAAGCATAAAAATAGTCACAATACGGATCATTTATTATAATTTAATTTAGAAAAAAATTTTCAAAGCTTGAGAAAAGAAAAATTAAAATAATTTTCCATAGATGCTAAATTTTTCATTCTATAATGAGAAATAACACTTAATAATTATTTTTTATGGTAAATTGGCAATTTTTAAAACAATAGTACACATTTGGATCTAAAATCCATGTAAAGAATAATATTCTAGATGAGATTTCATATTTAGGTTTGGATGTTTTTAAAATAGTCAATGGATAGTATTTAGCTTAAAAGGACATGGAATTGGATTCAAATAAAATCAAAAACTACTGTCAAATTTTAAAAAATGGATTATTCATTTAAATTTGGTAGATTTACTAAATTGGATAGCATTTTCTACACTAAAGTTTAAGAATTCCTCAAGAAAGTTACAGTATTTAATATTGGAAAATAACTAAAAAATTGTTCTAGTGATTTATTAACTTCTTTTAAATAAAAAATTTATCATTATTTTATCAAGTAGTTAATAAAATTTAGGTGTTTTAATGACAAAAAAGAGGATTTGAAAGGATAAATATTTGAGGATTATTATCTTTTTCTAAAATTAAGCAATTATATTTAATTCAATTCTAATATTAATAAATTAATTCTTCTCCAACTCATTATCATTTTCTGACATCTGATTAAGATTTTCTTATCATCTCCTCCTCTTCATCAGTTTTTTGTTCATTTTTTCCTCTTCTTATAAAGTTTTAATTTAAACTCTTAATCAGAATTTATAGAATATATAACATCAGAAAATTTCAGCTAGGATTGATTATCATTGGAGTTTCTTCAATTTCAAGAGCTTCTGATGCCATACTTAGTGAAATTCCTCTCCTCTCATATTTTATTATAGGGTAAGTCTTTGCATTTGGACTTCTGCATAAGTAGAAGAAAATAGCAAGAATTGCTTTACCCTCTCATCTATTCATTGCGCACTGTGCTTTACAAATTTTCCTTCTGACATTAAAGGCAGAATGCTAAGGCCAAATAGGTGTTGAAGTTAAGCGGTTAGAATAAGGCAACGGCCAAGCCGCTAGTTTTTCCCGTGCTCCTAGATTCATGGGGATTAGGATGGACGAGCCGAACTGCGAATCCCGATATGCATGCGAGAGCATGGCAAAACAGATAAAAAGGCATATCTAATTACTGAGCCCAAATAGTGCTTAAGCTAAATTAAGTAATATGATAAGTTAATTAGCTTTAAACAATTTTTTTAAAAAAAAATTCTATTGATAAATTTTTATATATTCGAATTTTGGTATTAAAAAATAATTTTTTATAAAAAATTGTAAATTTTTGATTCAAATCAACCTACTTAAGATTAAGAATTAAACCATTTCAATAAATTTATAGGCATCTATCTTACTATATATATTTATTTTTCATCTGAGAGCCCTAACTTTCATCCAAATTATTTCTTCCAGTATCACTATAACTAGAAATAATTATTAATTCACTATCAAATGGGAATTTTTAACTCGTTATTATACCTCTACTTCTCCCAAGCCTTTCTTTTGATTGAACATTTTTATAGCTCATCAACTGATTGAAAATTATTGGAAATTATATCAGCATCATTAACAAAATCCTTTGCTGACAATATTGAATTAAAGCTCCAATTTATTGACCTATACTCCCAGCAATTAGAATATTCTGACAGTCCGCAAATAATTTTGGATCTAACTTCTAGTATCTCTTTATCGAATTTTCTCAGGCAGTTTTGCAATTTAAGGAATATTTTACTTATTTCAATGAGGGATATTGGCAATAGTTACAATGATTGAGAGTTTTCCACTCATATGTTGGAAAAAGACCATTTACGAACTATAAATGGTTTGATTTCTTATCTAAATTGAAAGAAATTTATTCTAATATTAAATGAGTATGGAGATGAAAATGATCTTATGATGTATTTTCCAGATAAAAAAATAACTTTTTATCGATTTTCAAGTCAAAATCAATGAGCAGCTGATAATTTTATAGGCAAAGAAATAAAGCCAACTGGGATAAAAAATATTGTGATATTAAATAGGGCAGAAAATGCTAAAATTTTGCTTGAAGGATTGAAGAACAAAAATATTTTTAGATTAGGATGCGGAGTCATTATGGGATGTCAAAGTATTTGAGGTATAAATGAAAATGGAATTTTAGGATACGCAGAATCAGGATTAGAAAATGCTGTTGATTATTATAGTTATGAATCTTCTGCTTTAATACAATTTTTCAATATTATTTTTGCATATCCTAATTATTATGACTCTTTAGCTTTACGAGAATATTTAGAAAAAAATACAGTTAATCATCACCAAAAGCCTCTTTTTTCAATAATTAACATCAAAAATAGCCAAAAAATTATAATAGGACAATCAACAGATACGAATTTTACTATTTATGAAAAAGATTTAAATTTTCCAGGAAATTCATCAAGCATCCCAAACTATCCTATAAGTTATATCAATATATGAATGGCAGATGGCAATACAAATCCAGGCTATCCTGACAGTGCTTATACTTTATTAAAACAAGGAGCAAAATATGCTTTACAATATATAAAAGCAACTCATTTTTTGGAAGGTTTTGAGATATTAGTTACTCATACAGATTGTGGGGCTGATGTTTATGACCCAATCTACTCTATAAACTGTTTTAGAGAGCTTAAAAATGTACCTGGTGTTGGGTTTTTAACTACTTCATTCCCACTTACTGTTATTGGTAATATAATTTCTATGAGAATTTTAAATATAACTATTCCACATATTTCAGAATATTCCCCGCTTGGAATTTTAGCAAATAAAACAAATTTTCCTGAATTTATGAGAATGGCAAGAGATGACTTGTACAACGCAAGGGTTCTTATTGATTTGATTTTACTTTTTGATTGGAAAAATATTATTTTGATATATGAAAATTCGTCTGATAATTTATTGATTTATCAATATTTTGCTGCAAAAGCTGAGGAATATAATATCAATATAGTTAATTCTAATAGAATGATTAAGGAAAATTATAACCACAGTGATTATCCTGAATACAAAATTTGAATGCAAAATATAATAAGCTTAAAAACAAGGCCATTTATACTTTTTATTACCCCTCCGGCTGAATTTTATTTAATTGAAGATTTCTATGATGTCGGACTTACAAGGAAAAATTCTGTTCTTCTATTTCCAAATAAAGTAGGCTTTGGAATTGATGTTGAAGCAAATCTATCTCAAAAAGCAAAATTAATTGAGTTATTGTATGGAGCAATAAGCATCAATGAAGCTGAATGAATATGAGAATATGGTAAAAAAATGAAAGAAGGTTTCATTAAAGCTTACTCAGATGTCACTGATTGAAGATGTTTATCTTTTGATGCTGCTATGCTTTTGTTGAATGGAATAAAATACACGATTATTCAAGGTGAAAACCTTGAAGAATCTAAAATTCTCAATATTAATTTAAGAAAACAAAATTTTTTAGGCTGCTCTGGGGTAGTTTCAATTGAGCCTGACTCTAATGATCGGAGTGCTGCAATTATAGGGATTTATAATATAATATGAAATGAGAGAGCTCAATATTATAATGAATTTATGGTAGGAGTCTATGATCGTGGAAGCACCAATCTAATTAGCTTTACAAGTCATATAAAATGATCAGATAATACCACAAATACCCCTAAAGATATAATTACATATGAAAACAATTGTCCTTTCGATATAAACGAAGCTGTATATTCTGCTAAAAGTGCTGGAATTTTATATGCGATTTCAATTGGAATTTTAACAATAACTGCGGTTTTAACATTTTTTATATGAAAGAAATGGTGGAAAAAGGAAATTGAAGAATTATCGATGAGATCTTTAATTCAATTTGAAGATTATCTAGCAATGGCTATAGTTTTTATTGATTTTTTGCAAATTTTAGGGATGGGTCCTTATATGGGCAACTATGATTCTCTAGTAAGTTATTTTACAAAATTTGCTATAGCAGATTTTAGTTTAGTCACTGAAAGAGAAACATTTTGAATTTACTTTTATTCTGCCTTAATAGCTGTTTTCATATGAGTCTTTTTCAGTATAGAAAATATTTTTAATTTTGGAAAAGACACTCAAAATTTTTTTCTAGTGCTTTTTAGAATTTTATCAAAAATGGCATTACCAGTATTAGGAAATGCCTGTTTTTTGCCTATTTCATCTATCCTTTTTAGCATATTCCAATGCAACAAACAACGATCATTAAATATAAATAAAGCATTTCTTCAAAATGACTGCACAACAGTTTGTTGAGAAAATAGTCACATTCAATGAGCTATACTGTCTGCTGTTTCTTTAATTATTTATCTACCTCTTGCTATTTATTTAAGACCATTTTGGTATATAAGTTATAGCTGCATAAATATAAAAGCTCAGCCAAGATTTTTGATGATAAAAAGTCTTTTTCAAATTTCGATAATTATATTAAGCAAAACTCTGAAAATTTACAATCAAAGCTTGCATGGGCTGATTTTAATTATTTTGTTATTTGGTTTGGTATTGCTTTGTATCAAAAAGAAACCTTATAATTATAGTCGAATGAATCTTTGATTAATTATTTCTTATATTGCAATTATTTGAAGCATTACATTATCTTCATTGTATTGAATAGTTTCATCTAGAATAAATCAATTATGGCTTGCATTTCAATATATTGGATGAGCATTAATTATTATTACTGGGTTTCATATTCAATGAAAACATTGCCCCAGCATGCTATTTAGGGAAAAAATGACTGATATAGGAACTCTTTTCAGATTTTCACTGGGTGGCTCAATTGCAGCCGCAGAAATAAATGATAAAAATAAAGAACGAGCTAAAGCTAAACATTTATTTTTAGAAATTATTACAGAAAAGCCGAACACTTCTGCTGTTAGAAATGAATCATTTTATCCTATCTATGAAGAAGGTATAAAATACCCATAATCTTAATGAGAATAATAAAATAATAATTTATTTATATGTAAATAAGCAGGTTACCAAATCTTATATTAATTTAATATTTTCATTATATTACGCTAATAAGGCTTTTAGAGCCGAAAATCTGGCTATTCATAGAACTAATTATAGCTTAGTGGCATATGATAGTGGGCATTACTTCGAAACGGCTTTAAAGCCATATCTGGTCTCAATTCCTTCCAATGGTGAGAGCAAAGCGATTAAGAGCAGAATCACCTTAATTAACTAGGAAAATATGCAGCTTGGCTGAAATAGAGCATTTTGGTGAGCGATTTCTCAAACCCTCGAACTCTTGAAGCACAAGCATTGAATGTGCTTGACAAAAAAATAGAAGAGGACCCCTAAAATTTGAAAGATGAGCTGTGCAACAAGTTCGACAGTGGATAAGTAATCTATTAACAGCTAGGGTTTGATATTCTAATCTGTATATTGGCATTAGAATATTAACCAGAAATTTAGTACGGATAGCTAATATAGTCAATAGGAAATTAAGCAGAAAATAAGCAGAGTAGTTGCACTGCTTGATCTTAAAATTATTGCCCATTTTATATTGAATATTAATTTTTTTATAATCAGTTTAATAAAAATTCAATTAAATTATAATTTTCTCTTATTATTTTAGAAATTTTGATACTTGTTCTTAAAAATAAAAAAAATCAAAAATGAAGTTTTTAGCTGCCTTACTCTTTGCAAAGATTTGCTTAACAAGTCAGCTTATTGTAGATATTATTTACAGTTCTTTTGCAGATATACACTTTGTTTCGAATTTGACTGCTTTGGCTAAAAATAGTTTCAAAGATGAGTTTGAATTTAATCTTATTTACATTGATAGTCTCTGGGATGAAATCAAGACTATAGAAAGCCCAGATATTATTTTTGACCTTACTTTTAGTATCACGTTATCAGAATCAATCAAAAAGTTTGCTGAAGAGGAAAAAATTATAATTACCAGTATTTATACACATATTCTTGCCCATCGCGACTGAGAATTTTTTATACACAATTCTTGAGAAAGCCAAATCGAAGCTTTATATGGGATTATTTCTTATTTTAATTGGCAAACTTTTATTGTAATTTCTGATCAAATTAGCAATGAAAATAGTGAAATTTTTGCTAATTATTTTAACCAAAAAAATTACCGCTGATACTTTTTCGCTAATAGTAATAATGAAAATTCAGCAAACTTATTTATAGGAAGAGTAATTCAGCCTATTGGTATAAGAAATATTGTGATACTAAATCAAGGGGAAAGCACAAAATTGTTATTGAAAGCTTTAGAAGAAAAAAATTTGCTTACGAATGGAACTGGGATTATTGTAGGAAGTGAAGGTGCATGAGGTTTAATAGGAAATGGGATAATTGGTTTTGCAGAATCAGGACTAGAGAGTGCTGATAGCTTTTATAGTTATGAAGGGTTAGCATTTATCAAGTTTTTGAAAATTATTCTAAATTTAGATTATTCATCTGATCTCAGTCTCTTTGAGAGATTAAATAGTTACTATATAAGAGAGACAGAAAAGGTAAGAAAAATAAAACACCCAACATTTGCAAATTCGTTTTTAAATGAAAGTTGCTATGAAAATTTTAGCTCAAGCACTGACTGTGTGATTTCTAATTTTTTTACAGTTAATAATTATCCAATATCAAATTTTACCCTCCTGAATACAAAAAATAGTCAAAAGCTTATATCTGGAAATATTTTTAAAGGAAATTTGACTGTATTTACTCCTCTTTCTTTTCCAGGAGACTCTTGAATAGTCCCTAACTCTCCATTTAGTTATATTAATATATGATATGATAATGCGCTAGGACTATCATCTGGAATCCTTTATACTTTAATCTATTGGAAAAGTGCACACTACTTAGAAGGCTTTGAAATAACCTCAACTGAGCTTATGTGTGCAGGAGACACATATGCTCGGAATTTCTGTTTTTCTCGTGCATTAAGCACGCCAGCTGTAGGATTTATAACATCACTTTTCTCATCAGATAGTATTAGTTATATTTATACATTGAGATCTCTAAATTGCTCTATACCTAGTGTTTCTCCATATTCTCCTTCAAGTACTTTACAAAATAAAACAGCATTTCCTGAGTTCATGACAATCATGAAAGATATAAAATTTAATGCAAAAGTTATGCTGGATCTTGCAGTTGTTTTTAGGTGGCAAAATTTTATAGTCCTTTATGATGATATTAATGACCTTGATTGTCAATATTTCATATCATTAATAGATCAATTTAATATGAAAACTGCAAATAAATTTAAAATAAAAATTGCAAATACTCCTGATATGCGGAAAATGAATACAACCTACACATTAGATAAATACTCACAATGAAAGGATTGATTCAAGAGCTTAATAAGCTTAAATGTCAGGCTTTATGTCATTTTTTTGAATGTTCCTTCTTGATACCATGTAATTGAAAGCTTTTATGATACAGGATTAAGAAGAGGCGATGCCATTTTTTTATCAAATGGAAGAGTTGCATATTCGCTTACATGGGAGACGGATGTCTCACAAATTAGTAAGCTTATTGAATTGCTATATGGGTCTGTTGTTGTTTTTCATGCTGAATGATTTGGAGAATTTGGGAAAAAGATGGAAAATGGCTATTTAAAAGAATATGGAGGATCCTCAGTTTTTAGTTGCTACTCTTTTGATGCTACAATGCTACTTCTACATGGAATAGAATTTACTATAAGGCAAGGTCAAAACGTAGAAGATTCTCATGCGTTAAATATAAATTTGAGAAAACAAAAATTTTTAGGGTGTTCTGGGACTGTTTCTATTGAGTCAGAGGGCAACCAGAGAAGTCTACCTACTATAGGGATTCACAACGTACGTTGAGACAATAATACCCAATTACTATACGAGGAACTAGTAGGAATTTATGACACAAGCAGTGCGCAACTGATTAATTTATACCAAAGCATTATTTGATATGATAATTCTACAATAACACCTACAGATTCTATAGTGTATGAAAATAATTGCCCATTTCCTAAAAGTAAGATTTTTTATTCCAAAAAAGGTGCTAATATATTATATGGAATATCAGGAGCCCTAATAGCTCTTTCAATTATTGAATCGTTTGCTATTTGGAAAATATTCTGATTCAAAATAAATATAGAAAAATTAATAGTCCCCGCTAGAGTGCATTTTGAGGATTATTATCTTATGGGAATTTTAGCATTGGATTTTTTACAATTTATTTCTCAAGGCCCAGATATAAGTGAATTAAATGTGTGATTATCAAAAATATGCAAATATTCACTTATTAATTTTAATTCTTCAACTTTAGGAGATATTTACTGAGTTTACTTATATGGTGCAATGGTTATTTCTTGCTATTGGGTTTTTACAGCTTTTATTTTATTTTTTGAGTTTGAGAGAATTGATATTTGAATAGTGCGATATACTAGAAATATTGCTTTATTCTTGATGCCCATTATTGGATATATTTTGTTTGTGCCTGTGATTTCTATACTTTTAAGTATTTTTGAATGCGATAAAGGAATAGGTTCAAATATTTCTGATTCTTTTATAAAATACGACTGCACAATATATTGTTGGAATAATAATAACAATTACTATTTATGAGCAGCATTCTCAATAATATCTATGATAGTATTTATTCCCTTAGTGCTTTTTTTCCGAAATCATTATGAGAATATTAACAGTCATATTAATATAAAAACCAAACCTAGTTTTATTATAGAAAAAGCAGTTTTTCAAGTTATTATAGTTGTTATGAATAAAACTATAAAAAATTATGATGAAGCCTTACATGGTCTCTGCTGCGTGATTCTTCTTACAATACTAATCTTTTTATGCTTTAAAAACAATCCATATAACTACGGCAGAATGAATTGCTGGCTAATTATCTCGTATTTTGCAATTTTATGGAATTTTATATTATCATCACTTTATTGACTTACAAAATTTGATAATTGAATAGTGTGATTTATAATAGAATGATTAATTTGGATTATTCTTATAGTAATTGGGATAATATTCCAATGAAAATCGCTTCCAAGCTTATTGATGACTGATAAGGGAGTAGACATAGCATTTTTTTTGAAATTTGGATTTGGAAGTCAGATATCTGCTAAAGAAATAAATAAAATGAAAAGAGAAACTGTTAATGACAATTATTTGAGCATCTCAAAAACACCAAATTTCGATGAACAATCCAATGTTTCTAGTTACAGGCTAAATATGCAATCAGATTTTGATAATTAACAAATCTTATTTTTATTATAATTTAAATATTTATATAATATCAATATAACTCTGAATTGGTATTTTTAAGACTATAATAATCAGCGTTGAGAGCCTTCTCTTTTATTATTTGCATATTAATAAATGATTAAATATTAGATCAATCGAGCTCCTTAATTGCAGATTTCAACTAAAAAAAATTATGTAAATTTATTATTGAATATAGTATCTTCCTTTAGCAGCGTATTTCAGACATTATTATAGTATACTTTAGCATTAACTAATATAAAACCAAATCTATTTTTATTATAAAAAATAATTGTTAAAATAATATAATTGCCATGAATATGCACTTTAAAAGTTATTTAGTTTATAATTTTTATCGGAATTTATGCTGATTCTTTTGATCACTTAAAAGATTAAATTTCATAATAATTAAGTACCAAAAAAAGCAGCAGTTTCGCATAAGAATTATAATAAATATTAGTAATCTTATTTATAGGTAGCTTTAACAGTAATTTACATATTTTAAATATTATTGTGATACTATATTTTCTTTTTTGAAGTCTGAAAAATAGCTTGAGAAGAATCAATATTTGATTGCTCTTCATTGATAAAAGTTTTATTTTCGATGATTTCTTTTCTCATTCTATTAATTTCACTAGCAGATATTTGACTTCCTATTGAAAATCTGAAAAAGATTGCAATATCCACTGACTTTTCAGTAATTAATAAGCTTGGAAGACACTTTCATTGGATCAAAAAGCCAACTACTATTAAGATAAGTAATACAGAATATTGAAGCGAAATCCACATTATTCAAGATTTGTATTTTGTGAATCAATATAGAGATGATAAAGCAAAACTCCATAAAATACCAAAATATGAAGTAATCAGCCAAAAATTCATTATGCTATAGTTGTAAGGTCTTTGCTTGAAGCTTAATAAAATCATTATAAAGATAAGGACAATGCAGCAAAGACCATGCAGAGATTCATCATAAATTTTTAATGTTCTATACAAAACAGCAATTATAACCTGAAAGATTATTTTTTCTAAAATAAAAATAGGCTGTGTTTTTATATTTATTTGGCCATTGAAATTTTCATAAAAATATCTGAAATAAATTGTAAGAGGGATATAAGTCACTAAAGAGGCTATTGAAAGCCCTCCTCATATAGAATATTTATTGTCTCAGCAATTCATTGTACAGTCTTGTCTTATAAAAGAGTCAGTAATCTTTAAACCAGTTCCTTGATCACATTGGAAAATACTTAAAACTATTGAAACTATAGGTAAAAATAAAGCGTTCCCAATAATTGGAAGTAAAATTATGGCAAGGCTTCTAGCATATCTCAATATCACACAATTACTCGGCCTAGAAATTAATATTAATGCCACAAAAAATGAATAGCCAGAAATAATCAGAGAGTAATATAAGTAATCTCAGTAAATATCCCGATCGACTGAAAAAGTAAATTTAATCAACGAATAGTTACATGCCTTAGATATTAAGAAGAATAATTCGCTAATACCAGACCCCTGGGAAATAATTTGAAAAAAATCCATGGCCAGAACCATCATAAGTATATAGTCTTCAAATTGAACTTGTGTAGCATTTTTTAATTTTTCAATTTTAATATTTTTTCAATGCCTTTTCCATATAAAAAGGGCTTCAATAATAGTAATAAATATCAATGCCACTGAAATCCCATATAAAACTCCAGTTCCTTTTTCAGACCTAAATATATCCTTTATAGGAAATGGGCAGCCATTTTCGTACATGATTGAGTCAATCGGAGCTATCGTTGTATTATCATATCATATAATGCTGCTATATAAAGTGATCAATTGTATACTACTAGGATCATATACCCCCACAAACTCCTCATATAATGACTGTGCGCTTTATCTCATCTTATATTATAAATCCCTATTTTAGGAAAGCTTCTCTGACTACTCCCTTGTTCTATCGATACGGTCCCAGAGCACCCTACAAATTTTTGTTTTCTCAAATTACTGTTCATTATTTCATGATCTCTCACATTTTTGCCTTGCTTTATAGTTAATTCAATTCCATTCAAAAGTAGCATCGTAGCATGCAAGACAACAAAAATAATATTCTTTATCATTTTGGAATCAAGATGATGATAAAAATTTAGTTAATTTTTTAACTCTCTCAAGCATCCGTGCTATTTCAGTCAATTCAGTGACTCTTTTAGCGTCAAGCTCTTTAAATTCTGTATAATAATATAAATTAATGATTATTAAAGATACTCAAATTAGCACAAATTTTACTTAATTATCGATATCTGACAAATATTTAGTTTGAAACTAAAATCATTTGCTCATCGTAATTTATTGTGAATGTTTTTTTATCACTGCTTAAACATTTATTTTCCACGATTTCCTTTTTCATTTTATTTATTTCTTCAGGAGAAATCTTGCCACCCATTGAAAATCGAAAAAAGATTGCTATATCTATTGTCTTATCAGTCGATAATAAACTTGGGATTGATTTTCATTGAATTATGATTCCAGCTACTATTAAGATAAGCCAAACTAAGTATTGCAATAAAATTCACATTATTCATGGATCAAATTTTGTAAATCAATAAAATGATGATAATGTGAAACTCCACAAAA
The DNA here is from genome assembly GCA_949751835.1 of Blepharisma japonicum. Taxonomy (NCBI): domain Eukaryota; phylum Ciliophora; class Heterotrichea; order Heterotrichida; family Blepharismidae; genus Blepharisma; species Blepharisma japonicum. The sequence goes on along the minus strand of CATKHK010000176.1, from coordinate 1,116 downwards.
CTGCTAAATAAGATATAACTAGCCAGAAATTCATTCTGCTATAATTATAAGGGTTATTTTTAAAGCATAACAAGATTAGTATAAAGAGAAGGATATTGCAGCAAAGCCCATGTAAAGCTTCATCATATATTTTTATTGTTTTATTCATGACAGCAATTATCACTTGAAAAATGGCTTTTTTTATAATGAAGCTTGGTTTTGTTTTTATATTAATGTGGCTATTAATATTCTCATAAAAATATCTAAAGTAAATTGCTGAAGGAATAAAAACTATCAAAGAAATTAATGAAAAAGTTGCTCATAGAGCATATTCATGATTCCAGCAATGAACTGTGCAGTCATTCTTTATAAAAGAATCAGAAATATTTGAGCCTATTCCTTCATCACATTGAAAAATACTTAGAAGTATTGAAATCATAGGCATAAATAAAATATTTACAATTATTGGAAGTAAAAATAAAGAAATATTTCAGGCATTTCTTAAGATAAAACTATCAATTTTATTGAGTTTGAAAAGTAAGATAAATGTTGAAAATATTCAATAGCAAGAAATAATCATTGCAGAGTATAAATAACCTCAGTAAACTTCTCCTTTAACTGAATAATCAAAATGGGCCATTGAGTAGCTGCAAGCTTTTGATAATCATACATACAAATCACTTATATCTGAGCCTTGAGAAATAAATTGCAAAGCATCTATAGCCAAAATTCCCATAATAAAATAATCCTCAAAATGTATATAAACTGACACTACTAATTTTTCTATATATATTTTATTTCATAATTTTTTTCATATAACAAATGACTCGATAATTGTAAGAGTTATTATAGCTGCTGATATTCCATATAAAACATTGACTCCTTTGCTAGAATGAGAAATATTCCTTTTAGGAAATGGGCAGCCATTCTCATATACAACTGAATCGGAAGGCGTTATTGTAGTATTATCATATCATATAACGCTACTATATAATGTAATTAGTTGCAATCTACTACTATCATATATTCCTACAAGTTGTTCATATAAAAAATGTGTTTTATTATCTCAGCGCAAGTTATAAATCCCTATTGTAGGCAAACTTCTCTGATTTCCGTCTGGCTCTATAGATACAGTTC
>CATKHK010000175.1:0-31351 GCA_949751835.1 Blepharisma japonicum | reverse complement strand
TGTCAACGTATTTGCATTGATTGTAAGCTTATCTGCATTCGCGTTAGCAAGAATTGAAGCAGAGTCTATTGTTGGTCCGCTGTCATAAGCCCATGCCCAAGTGATTGTTCCTGTAGTCGTTCCACACAAAGAAGTGACTTTCGCCTTAAGTGTTTTAGATATGGAAGACGTCATAGAGATTGTATTGCCTTGATCAAATATCACTGTCAAGGCATTTTCTCCAGTGACTGTAGTTGTAAATGAAGCAGTGTTTGAAACAGTCAAGAAGTTGGTCACAGTTAAGCTGACAGTCAGTGTTGTAGTCGTAGTCGAGTCAAATAAGGAACGGTCTATAGAAATTAAAGCAGTTGACTTTTTATTGATGGCATCAGATACTTTAGAGTTAGTTGGGGATATAGAAGTAACAGCCCAGGCATAAGTTAAGTTATTTCCTAGAGATCCTGTAGATTTGTCACCAGAAAATGTGAGAGGATCTGTTCCGCAGCCTAAGGTAAAGCTGGATTGACCAGTTATAACTGCTGTTGGAACAGGAGTAGATGTTGCGGTGGGATTTATTGAAAGAGTCTGATAGTTAGTAGTGCAAGGATCAGTAGAATCTTTTAGAATATAAGTTCCATCTAAATAGAGAGTATTATATCTCAATGAAAAGCTAGTACCTAATGCAATTTTCAGAGTCTTTTTATCAGTCCACGAGCAAACTGCACCAGTTCCAAATAAGGCCACTGTTGCTGAGGAGAAAGTTTTAGAGCAGGAAGGATCAACTGTGGTGTCCACCATAGTATTGAAACTAACTGAAATTGATGTCCATGATGAACTGAATTCAGCAGACAATACATCGCTTGGAGCAAGATATCTCTTACATAGTACACACTTGCTACTAGACAAAGTATACCCTGAATTGCAAGCACACGATCCAGATGTACTGCTATATACCGAATTAGCAGTGCAAGCACAAGTTGTTCCTGTAAGCTCAGCATTCGTCACACAACTAGAACAAACATTAGCACTATCAATATCACAAGCAGTGCAAAGCTTACTGCAAGTAGCAACACAATATCCAGAAGTATCGGTGCTATTAAGGCCATAGCCTCTGTCACAAGTGCATTTCTTTGTGGAGCTATTTAGAGTTGCATGCTTCTTGCAGCCTGTACAAGCTGTAGTACTGGTACATGTGGAACATGGGGAAGGACACATAATGCATTCTTTGTCTAAAGCATAGTATCCGTTTAAGCACGTACAGACTCCATTGGATATTGGGTTTGTCTTATCAACACAAGTCAAGCAAGTCGAATATGAGGAACAGGTGTTACACAGACCATTGCAAGTTGCACAAATGGAGGTGGTCGAGTTAAAGTATTTGCCATCAGCGCATGTGCAGATTCCAGTTTGAGGGTTGAGAGTAGCTGTGTCAAGGCAAGATGTACAGAAAGTATCAGAAGTACAACTCTTGCAAGGCCCAGTGCAAGTTTTGCAAGCACCTGTAACCAAATTGAAATATTGAGTGCTAGGACAAGTACAAACTCCCTCTGTCAAAGTCATAGCTGCGTCTCTACAGGCAGTGCAAGATGATGAAGAAGAACTAGTGCATTTTCCACAAGTAGCATCACAATTCTTGCAGGAAAGAGACTGAGTGTCAAAGTATTGGCGAGCAGGACAAGTACAAACACCAGCGCTAAAAGACATTGTTAGATCTTTGCAAGTCAAGCAAGTTGATGAGCTAGTACATGTATCACATGTAGAATCGCAAGCCAAGCACTTGTGACTTGTTAAATCGAAATAAGTCCCATCCTTACATTTGCAAACACCAGTAGCTGCTGTTAGAATCATTGTAGCATCAATACAGCTTAAACAGAATGTCTGGCTATTACAATTTGAGCAAGGATCCTCACAGCTCATGCAAGCTGCTTCTTTGAAATAAGTTTTATCTGGGCATGTGCAAATTCCAGTGTTTGTGTTAAGAGTCATCGACGAATCAATGCATGCTAAGCAGAAATCAGCCGTTCCGGTGCAAGTTGAGCAGTACTGTCCGCAGAGCTCACAAGCTTGATTAGAAGCCACATAATATTTACCAGGGACACAATTACAAGTCCCAGCATTGGAGTCAATAACAAAGTCAGCCGAAATACAAGTATAGCAGAAAGTTGAGCTAGAACAAGTCGAGCAAGGAGCAACGCATAGCATGCATGAGTTTCCATCATAATAATTGCCAGGATCGCATTTAGCTTCTTGACAGGAAGAACCATCGAAATAATAGCCTTTATTGCAAGCATCACAAGTGGAACTTTTGCTACAAAGCTTGCAGTTATCCATACAATAAGCGCATTTGGTTGTAGAAGAATCATAATACATTCCACTTTTGCATTCACAATTTTGAGCATTAATAGCGTTGTTATTCATATTATCTGAGTCCACACACTGAGTGCATTTGGTTGCGTCACATGAAGAACAGTAATTTCCACAGCTCTTGCAGGTTGTCCCATCGAAATAATGAACAGCTTTACATTTGCAATTCTTATTGTTGTTACTATCAATCTCTTGAATTGTATTATCGTCACAAGCAGAACAAATTCCTGCATTCAAACAAGAAGTGCACATAGTTCCACAAGGAGTACAGCCTGACATGTTATCATAAGTTTTGGCAGGACAATTACACACTAATGGGATAGTTTTTTGTTCAAGGATATAATTACTATTACATGAGGTACATTCTGCTGTGGAATCTTTACAAGCCTTACAATTAGTGCCACAGGATTGGCAGGTTGATCCATCAAAGTATTGATTTGAAAGACAAGAGCATGAAGTAGGGCTTGATTGCTGATTTCCTTTGCAGGTGCAAGTCTTGCCAGAAAGATCCATTCTGACTGGATCAAGGCAAGTCTTACAAATTCCAGAAAATTCTTCACATGCTGAGCAACGATCTCCATATATCACACATGTAGTTCCATCAAAGTAATTCCCTGAGGCGCAGCTACAAGTAGAGGTAGCAGTATTGGGCTGTTGGCTTCCTTTACATGTGCAAATTGTTGTATCTGCTGTGTTAACTTCCATTCTTTTATTGTCTATGCAAGTCTTGCAATTTCCAGTATAATCCTCGCAGGAAGTGCACCAGCTTTTACATTTAGAACATATTGTGTTATCAAAATAAGAGCCAGAGGCACAGAAACAAGAGCCAATATTTTTAATTAGAGTTGCTTTACAGACACAAGTAGTGGTATCACTGACCGGGCTCATTTTTTTAGGATCAATACAAGTGTTGCATGTCTTAGTGTCAACGTTGCAGGTGCTGCAAAGCGAGCCGCAATCAGAGCATTCAGCACCATTGAATTGCTTCGAATCTGGGCAAGTGCATAATCCATTAGAATAAGCTTGATCGCCTACGCATTCACATTTTTTCGGGTCAACATCATCATTTGTCATTTTGTCTGGATCTTCGCATTTAGTACAGGTACCAGTATATACATCACATTCATCACATTTATCTTTACACGCCACACAGCTTTCGCTGTTATAATAAGTTCCTGTGTTGCAGCATGAGGCTGGGTCAATCAGCTGGTCTGTCATTCGTATATTATCGTTGCAAGTTGTGCAATCTCCAGTGAAATCTGAACAAACTAAACAATTGGTTGTACACTGTTTGCAATTAGAGCTGTCAAAGTAATTTTCAACAGCAGAGGAACAGCCAGAATCACTAGTAACTTGATCTCCTTTGCATTTACAAGTCTTTGGAGCATTTGTGTCGATATCCATTTTATTTGGGACTGTACAAGTAATACAATCTCCTGAGTCACTGCATGTGGCACATCTAGCTTCACATGTTCTACAATTTAAGTTTATTGTGTCATAATAAGTTCTTGTATCGCAGACACAATCTGATCCAGATAAGTGTTGGCCAACCTTGCAAGCGCATTTTTGAGGACTACTAGTACCTTGGGAAGGAGTCATTCTTGTAGATGTACAGACGCTGCAAGCTCCTGTCGTATCGGCGCACGTCTGACAGTAATCGCCACATGCCTGGCAAGAGCCGCTTTTGTAATAAAAGCTTCCAGTGCAAGTGCAAACATTAGAGATAAGCTGCATGGAGCTTAATATGCATTCGCATTTCTTCGGATTAGATGTAGAGATTTTCATTTTTGGAGAAGGATCAATACAACTTATACAATTTCCAGTACTTTCATCACAGTTAGGACAAGTACTATCACATGCAACACAATCACCATTGCTAAAGTATTGACCTGAAGGACAGCTGCAGCCTATGGATGTAGTCACTTGAATGGTTCCTTTGCATTCACATTTTGTATTATCACTTATAGATACTTGCATTCTGTTGCTATCAATACAGATTTTACACACATTGCTGCTATCACAAGTCTTACAGAAAGTGCCACAGGCCCAGCAGCCTAAACCATTGAAAGATCCTGATGCACATGTGCATTCTCCTGAAGATACTATTTGGTCTCCAATGCAGTGGCAAGTCTTTGTATTGCTAGGGTTTACCTCCATCCTTTGTTTTTGGCAAGTAAGACAATCTCCTGTGTGGACATCACAAGTAGCGCAACTACTATCACAAGCTAAAAACTGAATTATTTGCATCATAATATTTCATTGATTCGCAGCATAAAGCTGGGTCAGTCACGCCTCCTGTTATTGGTACAATTTTTGAACAAGTAGTACAGGCTGTAGGATTGGAACATACTGAACAATTACTAATACAATTTTTGCAAGTACTCGTAGTACTATCAAAGAAGGTTCCAGATTTGCAAGAACATGAGCCGCTAGAGTTTATATTCATTGTACTATCCACACAGGTCTTGCAGGAAGTTTGACTGCTACAACTGATGCAATTGGTGCTGCATGGTTTACATTGGCTTTCATCATAATATTGAATGCTAGTGCAGCATATGCTTGGGCTGGCTAATTCATCTGTAACTCTTATTTTCTTAGCACATTTTGTGCAGGCACCAGCGTCGCTACAAACTTCACAGTTTGAGCCACACGAAATGCAGTCGCCATTGCTGAAATAAGTGTCTTGTTCTGCACAGGTGCAAGTGGTTCCGTTATCTTTTTGTGTTGTACCTACACATTTGCAATTACGTTGACTATTTGTATCTATTGTCATCCTTGTTGAGTCAATACATGTATTACAGACTGTGCCATCAATATTGCAAGTAGAGCACAAATGACCGCAGGATACACAAGCTGTTCCAGACCATTTTTCTCCTGCGTTAGGACACGTACAAGCTGATGAAACCAAAGTCATCGGTGATTTGCACCGACATGATTCATTATCATCTGGGTTTTTCTCCATTGTAAAATCATCTTTGCAAGTAGTACATACTCCAGTTTGTGCATCGCAAGTAGCGCAATTATCTTTGCAAGAAATACAATTATAAGTTTTGTTATCTTCACAGGCTCCGCAATTTGCATCGCAAGTTTTACATTTTGAAGTTGAGCTATCTAAATATTTTCCATCAGGGCAGCAGCTCAGAGCTAACTTGGCTTTGATGATTGATTTTACTCTTAAAGCTCCTGTTTTTGAGCAAGTAGAGCATCCAGAACTTCCATAATATTTGCCTGAGTCACACGTTTGGCAAACTGATCCATCAAACCAAGGATTAGCTGTTGGACAAGTGCAGGTTCCAGCTGCAGCATTAGAATCTTTACACTCGCAGTCCTTTTTATTTGAGCTAATTACCATTGTGTAATTGCTTTGGCATCCTAAACAATTTCCATTGTCATCGCAATAATTGCACATTGTCCCACAAGAATTACAAGTTCCAGCATTGTCATAATTTCCTGGAGAGCAGGAATTGGCTACAAGAGCTCTTTCATGTCTTGATCTTTGATCTTCTGCCTCTAGGATATTATGTTGAGAGCAGTCTTCATTCATCTCACAGTCAAGTGTCAAGGTAAATCCCATAAGTATATCATCTGTTTTAGTAATAGGAAAGTTCGAATCATCAATTTCTGTAGCATAAAGCTGCATAAAAGCTATGATAAAGCAAAGAATAAGTCGCTTAGACATATTTTTATAAACCATGGTTTTCAGTGGTGAATTTTAGAATTTGATAAAATCTTACTTTTAATTGATCTTTTTTAACAATAAAATTTAATTTATGGCTCATCATTATGAAAGTTGATGGAGCCCCGATGATTCAAAAAAGGATAAGTAATATTATAGGCTGGATAAAATGGCCGGAATTTATTAATAGCTTAAAAATGGAACCATGAGCTAAAATAGTTAATGAGGAATTAATAGATAAAAAGGGAGATTAATTCAATAATTCTATAGTGCACAAACTTATATGAAATTTTAATAATTTTTTGTATATCCTGCTTTGTTTGTAATCAAAAAATTTATTAGCTTACCCCTTAAAATTAAATATTAACTAGAATTTAAAAATTCGATAAGCAATCAACTAAAAGATTCTGAATATTTAATCAAAGGCTTTTAAGGATTTTGCAAAATTCAATTACGGAGATTTTCCTAAATTTAGATTTTAAATTTTAGTTCAGATCTTAATTATAAGGCTATTGTAATTTTCTTCTGAATTTTCTTTCAAATAAAGATATTAATGTTGAATAAACAATGCGTATAATTCATATATTGTTAAGAATTTTAAATCTTTCGAGTAAATAAATTTTTTTTTACGTAGGAAATATAATTTGAAATCTATTTAGAAGGTAGAAATTATTAGGACCTTCATATTTTACAGTTCAGCTTTATAGCGATTTACAGCTTTTACATGCAATATAAGTAGTAAAAAAAATTTCATGTTCATATATTATGGATTCTAAAGGCTTTCTCGTGCAAAAATTCCTAAAAAATTAACTCGCATTTATATTTTCTTGTAATTTTTGAAATTTATAATCAAATTAAATATAAAATACCTACTTAAAATATCCCTACATAAGCATAAATAATTATTTATTACAATTGTGATTTAATACAAGCAGCAGCAAAATTTTAGTCATTCGTTATATTTTCCATTGAAATCATTCAAAGCTTACTTGATTATTATGTCTGATTCTAATAAAATTATATCTAATTAAATTTCTTCAACACATATTAGGAACTTAAATTATTATTAAGAATTGCTTAAAAATACTTTTACTCTTCTCTCATTCTTGATCGAATGCTCTATTGAAAAATTTCTTTAGGGATTGGTATTATATTTTAATGGTATTACTTACTTGTAAAGAGAAAAAATAGCTCATTAATTTTATTATTTATATACGCAAAATCATTATAAGTGCCAGTGTATTGCTGCCAAATGATTAGGTAAGAGTGTAAACTATTTCCACTGATTAGTGGCTGGGCTTGAGAGGCATTTTTTTGAACCTTTTTGCCCTCAACGCTAGACCAAGGATGGATATCCGAAAGCTGCCTATCTAAGCTGAGTTTTTAACCAGAATTGGATAAGCATTTGAGACTTTTCTTGACGATGACTCAGTGAAAAGAGGGAAAGTAAGGCCTAGCATAGATCAAGTAAACTCTGATGTGTAAGTCCCTATCCGTCATCAAAGAAATCTGGCTAGACTAAACAGGATTGGGCAATTCTGATGCACGAGTTAGAAATGGAGGATTTGAATTGCATGAAACGATTAGGGGAATACCTTTATAGATAAATTAGACTCAAATTACCTTAATGAACCAACCGATTTCTAAGGCCATGGATATATTCACCTGAAAAGTGAGGACTTTCCTATATAATCTAATTTAATTATTAACATTAATTTTATGAATTGTATTACTTATCTGTAAGAATTAAAATAAAAAGATTTTGATACTTAAATATTTTAAATTTATCAATGTTTATACCTTTGACATTATTTTCAACATAGCATCTTCAATGCTTGATAGTTTAAACTCATAAATATCTGAATATTCTTCTCGCCTGCTATATTTTTTTGTCTTACTAAATATCTTTTCTTTATTAGACTCTTTTATTTCTGTCAGTTTTTGCTCTAAAAGTTTATTTTCATCTATATTTTTTCTAACTTCTCCAATCTCTTTTTCAACATTTTCCCCAAAGCTTAATTGAAAATTGAAATCCATGAAATCTGAGGAATTTCATCCATTATACTCCCATCTCACTTTGCGCCAATAGCTTACTCTTCATCCAACACGAGAACGGAAGTTTTTTATTAATTTCTTTGGTGCTTTTCTTTTTCTCATATTTTTCATGGCTTTGGGCTTCTTTTGAGGTTCTACAGCATGAATATTTTTAGGTTTTGATGATGCCCATAATATCATTTTAATTCTATTATAAATTGTTTAAAATGCCTTTCAGTTTTTGGCTTAATTGAAAAAGCTGGTTTATTATAGAAAGAAAATTACAGATTTTTCATATCAAAATTACAATTTATTTTAAATAGCTAATAATTTATGAAATATATTCTCTTGCCCTTATAATTTTTAAGTTTAAAAAAACTGCTGATACAAAAGATTGTGCAAACACAATATTAGTACAGTCTTTGATAGCAAAATAAGGAAGCACGTATAAGCTCATCTTCAAACAAATTTTAACTATATTAGTGTATAATTAAATAATAAATTATTTAAAACATTTACAAATTTTGTTAAGCTATTAATAATTAAGTTTTATTTTCATATCTAAGATTAGATTATTGAAGACTAATTATAGCTATATATTTAAAATTTGTATATTTATATAAATAAAATGCCTAGCAAAAATCGAAGTGAAACAATTATTGTTCATATATGTATATCGTTTAAGGGTGTAGGGAATTGACTATCTAACCAGAGGTACTCAGGATTTGCATAAATTTATTAAAAGTTCAAGTTGGCAATGGCGATGTTTAGTAGCATCTGTATAGGCTATTCTTGGGCGTGAATTTGCAAAGATCTTGGAGTTTCACTCAGGCTCAGTCGGATAGAACCGCTTTCGTTCCATATATTCAACTATGAAACAATTCCATTTGGCAAGACTATGAATAGTTATGAATGCTAGTTATATTTATAGATTTTTATATTTTGCACATTATTTCCAGCATAGCATCTTCAATACTTGAAGGCTTAAACTTAAAAGAATCAGAGCAGCTTTCTCTCTTATTGCGTTTTTTTGTAATATAAATCCTCTTTTCTTTATTAAACTCTTTTATTTCTGTCAATTTTTGCTCTAAAACTTTGTTGTCTTCAATTTTTTTTCTGGATTCTTCGATTTGCTTGTCAACATTTTTTCCAAAACTGAGTTGAAAATTGAAATCCATGAAATTTGAGGAGTTTCATCCATTATACTCTCATCTCATTTTATGCCACATACTCTTTTTCCATCCTCTACGAGGATGGAAGTTTTTTATTAATTTTTTAAACAATAAAACACAGAAGTAAAATCATAAATCTTATTTTTTATTTTTTTAAAATAAATTTTTAGCATCCTTCAATCCATTTGATCAAGGATGTAGAGGTGTTTTTCTTTTTTTCATATTTTTTACACTTTTGATCTTCTTTTGAGGCTCTTTAACTTGAATATTTTGATAATGTGAATTTTTGCATAATTCCATTTTACTTTATAAATTGACAACGGCTCATAAAACTAATATAGCATTTCATTTTTATTGCAATTTGAGTTATTGAATAGCCTCAAATATAAATAAAGTATTGATCTCACAATAATCATATTTCAAATTAAGGATAAATTATTTATTAAAATCAAGCTTCACAATGATTAAAATCTGCTAAATTCTTTTAATCTAGTATTTATATATTTATAATAAGCAAACAATTAAATTTTTTTTTGATTCATCATAATATTTGATATCAAAAATTATAGATTATCTCTATCTTTTACATTCTTTAGGTGTATTTAAATTATTTCTGATTTTGAATCTTCGCTAAATTTTCTGTTGTTATGCTTAACATACTTTTTTCTTTTATAACCATCAGCTGTAAAGGCTATTGCATTGGTATTTACCATCTCTGAAGGTCCTTTCCCTTCTGATCCAGCTTGCTTTGAAACACTGGAAATTTCCAAGCTTGATATAGCCAAGTTCGAGTGATTTGATGAAGAATTACTTGCATCATCTTTCATGATATTCACATTAAACTTCTCTGTGCTTTTATTTGCATTGCCTTTTTCTGTAGGATTAATAACTTCAATTTCCTTTTCTTGATTATTTTTGGTTTTTTCAAAGCAGGAAAAACATAGTCGATATATTTGTTTCATGTAGAGATTTATTACTCCTTTGATTTTTAGATTAATAAAAAAATTAAAAATTAAAAATTGAAATATTTAGAAGTTAATTGAGTGAGTAATTGTATTAACGAAAGCGATTCGAGCCATATGAAAAGTAATTATTATGGCTTTATGGTAAAATGCGTTTAAAAGTAAGTGTATATCAATATGGTTTTGGGATTTATAAATTCTTTAGAGTATTTTATATTTATACAATAATCAAAAACTAACTATTTAATAGTTTTAATAAAATTAATAAAATATAAATATAAATTTAAACCAAAAACACTACATAATTAAACTTATTTCGCATACACTCAACATGAATAAGTTTTGATTATTGAAAAAATTAATTTACTCTAAAAGCAAGTCTAAAATAATAAAGATAGCATGATAAGTTAAGAATATTTATTATTCGAGATTTTGGCTCACATTTATCAATATAAAAAAGTGAAAAACCATGATCATCTCTGAATATGGAAATCCCAAAAATTCAAGTCCTTGAAATTGTGTCACAGTTAATTAGAATTATCAAAATTTACTGCATACTCTTCATTAGATCTAAAATCTTGACTATTCCCTACTTCTTTGCAAGACCCATAGAGATCTAAGCTCTCATTCAGCAGCCTCTGAATTTCTTGCTCTGAAAGCAACCCAGCTGGGTACAAATCATCTTCTTCTAAAATCGAGAGCTTTTCGCAGCTTGGCTTTGGATGCCAATATGAGCTAACCCCTTTGCAGGCTGAGCTTATGACAGTAAAGCACCCGCAGTTTACACTTATAGCTCCTCCCATTTCTATCGTAATATTTTTAATCCGTTTTATTCGAAAACTATTAGATAATTCTGATCAAATTTAGTCTAAAATACCGAATTTACATCACTGAGCCTTTAAAACTCAGAAGTGTGTAACTTTGTACCATCATTCGAAGCCACACTACTTCGCTTGGTTTTCTCAAACTCTTTGGCTAAGGAGTCACAAACACCCATAGTTGCCCTTCTTGTCTGGGATTTTGCTTCCCAATTCTGATGATTTCGTTTGATCTGCTCAAGAACAAGCAAGTTTATAGAGTCTGAATGAAGGTAGTTGCACCATGCTTCAAATAGAGGAATACAAATATTTTTCAAAAATCCAGCTTGGCTTTTTGGAATATCAGTCGTATCTCTATCACAATACATAGATACTGGCTGATGCTTGGCTTTTTCAATATCTCCTTGGTTAAAAAATTCTTCACATACAAGTTTGGTCCATTTTTCATGCAAGTCAGTAGTTTTCGCACTGTGCCCTATGTCAGCACATTTTAGTCCCATTGACAAAAGCTGGACTTTGTCGTCTTGATTATTTATATTGAAATCTGACAAAGAAAATGCTCTGATCTTGAACCTTCCTAGAATTTCAAAATGTTTGGACATGTCAGTTTCCAGGATCATTTCTACGACTAATTTTCTGGATTTAATCCAGTCTTCTGGAGTCAAATTTCCGAATAAGTTGCAATCAGGCTTGTTCATGATTTGGTAGGTTTTAGAACAATGCATATTTTCAAGCACACTGCTGTCGTTATAAATCACAGCAATTTCATCTCGATTATTTACTAAAAACCTGTTATTCAGAGCTTGATGTCCTACATCATGCCCTAACGCTGCAACTATTGAGGATAGCAAATCAAGATTACTTAGGGATTTCAATAAATCCCCATGGTGATAAAAGAACAGCACTGTGTGTAATACGTCAGCAGCATGGCATGCATTGTGATAGGGGTTTTTATAATAACTCTAAATATTTTTTACTTTTTCTAATGTCTGAAAATATCGGTCAATGGTCAAGTCGGAAATTTTAAAATAATCGCTGAGGCTTCATTTCTTTAATAAATATTTAGCAATCACATAAATGCTGTGTCCAGTTGAGTTATATACAAACCATATATCAAAGTTTCAGTTTTTCCCAACTGTCGCTAGGACACTTTCTAGCTCATGGACGCCATAGCTCATAAATGGGAAGTTAATTTTCTTTTCGCCGATTTCGCTTACAGACATTAATGCTGAAGGGATTCTTGGGTTGTTTGGCTGAGGAGTCATGAAATTTTGCTCAATAAAAGTTTTATCGTCTTCGTCCATGTCTTTTTCTCTTGCGATATTAATGACATTTAAAAAATTTCCATGAGCGATTATCCTGATTATTTTTTCAATTTCTAAGCAAGTGGATTTGAGTCGTTTTTTTAGGTCGTTGTATATAATCATCCTCCCAGCATATCGAATCTCTCTTTTAATGCTGTCAAGTGTCCTCACAATCATCTCAATTTCTGTTTTTATCGCTTCTTTTTCATTTTCGCTCCCCAAAACCACTTTTGCTTTGCCGTCTTGCTCCTCCATATGCATTCTCAGGAAAATTTGTCTGGATCTGTATTCCAGCTGATATGCATCTATAATTTGTAAAAACAGAAAAATTGAAAAAAGGGTAAACTCACTGAAAATCGAGTAATAAGAGCTTGAAGACAGTGTAATATTTGCTCCTAAATACAAAACCATGCTAGCAATTGATAGCATAGCTATCAAATAAAAACACTCAAAAAGCGGTTTTCTAACCATTACAATGTAGCAAGTTATCCCTATAGAGCATGGCAACCAATTTTCTGTGTCTGAATCCGTAGAAAAAATTTCTGATAAAACTTTTTCATCGCCGATGACAAGGTAGAACAGAAATGCAAAGCTCAATATCATTAATAAAGGTCTATAATTCATCAAAGATCAGCTCGAAAATAAAATTAGGACCAGTACTGAATATGCAATTATTGTCAAGGCCAAAATGCTTAGCAAGTGAAATATTAGATGTGAATAATTCAAATCCCCTTTTCGGTATAGCAGCAATGAAGTTGCGAGTAAAATGCCTAAATATACTGTTATGAAGATATAAAAAATCATCAAATTATTTTTGAATTCAGTTGAAGGCCTTGTAAAACTGTAACTTTCACAAATCAAAGCTTGCCTGTATTTTCATTCCAAAAAGTTGTCATTGTAATGAAGAAGATTAGGACAAACAGGAAGATTTTCGCTCTCCGCTTTCTCGTGGCCAATTAAGCTATAAATGATAGAACTAGCCTGTTTTGAGACGCTTTCGTTGCTTGGTGATTTTTCTAGCTCTTTAGATTCCATAAAATATATTAATTGCTATATGAGATTGATGACAAGAATTAAATTATTGATTAAAAACCCATTGAAAAGAAATTGTTAAGGAGATTTCATGGGGATTTCAAATTGTAGCAAAAACGAATTTAATGAATTAATAATTTTAAATGAATATAAATCAGATGAAACTCATTTTTATGAAGGAATCTCATATTCTTAGAAATTATGAGAAATTGAAGTTATTATACTAAGTTTTACAATTTATATTCTAATATTAGAAAAAAATCGATAAATTGAATTCGTTTGCTGCTTTAAGCCTTATTCAATTACAAAATTTAAATTTTCAGTTAAAATAATACCATAACCAAAATCCTGAAAGAGACTCTGAATATATGAATCGATCTAAAGTTGTTTTTAAGTTATGAATCACAATTCAGCAAGTAATTTTAAAAAAAAAAACGCAAAATAAATTTACTCTAGATTTATTAATAGCACTCTATTAAGCTCTTCTCTAGCACCAGCATAATAGAAAAATACTTTCCATTTAGTAGATACACACATAGTTTCTGCATAATAAGATATACATTTATTATTCAAAAATTATGGATCACGATTAAAAAATGTTTTCTCAGATCAATTTGCTACCCAAAATATCTTTCTACATTAAAATCGCATTTATCTTATAATATTCCAAAATCTGAATTGTGAGATTTCCACTGACTTTTTCAGTCACAATTTTTCTTGGTTTATCAAATAACAAAAATCTAAGCTTCCCACAAGTCGAGAAAAATCAGCATGCAGAAAAATGTAAGAACCCTTACACTTATTATAGCTGAGTTAAAAAATTCGCGAGCTTTTCATTGTATATTAATGTCTTCAATATCATAGAATATAATTTATTTTGCAATTTTTATATATAGCATTTTATTTAAAATTTTAAGCTCTAAATAAAGGCTTAAGTATTTATTAAAATCAAAATTTTCGATTCTTCTAAATTCATTAAGGAACTCATGACTATTTATACTTATTTTATTAATTCAAGCCCCTAATATTGTTAAAAAACTAGATCTGCAATTAAATATGCTTATTACTTAGTCCTGAATTCTTCCTTCCCAGCATCATTAAGCAAGCAAATATGAGGGAGATCCCTAAAGTAATTGTTATAATCTGTATGATACCCAATAATCCACTCATTTGGCACCGAGAATCCAATATGATCAGGTACAATGCGTGTGTTTTCGGGGTTTCTCTTATAAATTAGCACACAGATCTTCAATGAAGCTGGGTTTTTTTCTCTTATAATACTTGCAACTCTTGAAAGTGTGTTTCCACTGTCAACCAAATCTTCCACAATGATCACTTCTTTTCCTTCTAGGTCCAGAGTGTCTAGGCCTTCAAGGATAATGTCATGCTGAGTTTGGTCTACGTAGCTCCTCGCACGGATAAAGTCAATTGTATAGACAAACTGCTCTTTATAGCAGGCGCGATCAATACCGTCCACTAAATCCTTGGCAAATCTAAAAGCCCCTCGCAAGATCACGATAAGAGCGATTGAGCGAGTTTTGGATTCACTTGTGAGGGTTTCAGCAAGCTTTAAAATCCTGTCTTCGATTTGGCCCTTGGAGATGAACACTAAATCGATGTATGCTTTGTATTTTTCAGGGATGCATAATAAGCTGGCAGAGGTATATGCGCCATCTTCGATATACACATAGTCTCCTGGCCGCTCCATTTATTTAAGCAGTGTTTTTCATTTAATTTCAGCTTATTCAAAGATTAGTAAAATATTGAAATAAGAATTAAAGTGTTTAAATGCATTGAATTTACGAAGAAAAATAAAAATAAGTAATTATAGCCCAAAGATTTATTTCCTGCCTTTACTTTTAGAATTGGAGATTTTAGATTTCAGTATCTCAAAGGTAATTTGGGAAGTCTAAAAATGAAGTCTCTTAAGGAAATTATTAGCGAAGCCGAACAACTTTCCATAATCTTATGGCTATTGAATGTCTTCTCCAAGCAATTGCTGGTATCATTTATTGAGAGAAACACAAAGTTTTAATTTTTGAGCCTATGGCAAGAGGGAATATTAGCATAGATTTCTATTTGCTTAAATTTTTAATCGACATGAAATACTATAATAGCTGATAAAAAAGCAGGCCAAAACATAAATAAAGCCCTTTTTCAGCTTTCTCAAAAATTAATCACTAGATTCTTTTCAGAGTTGGCTCAGGAATCAGATATTTATTTTATAAGTTCCATCATGCATAAATCCAGCAGCATCAACTATCTCTGTTTCATATCATCTCATATCCTTTGCCTCTCTCTAACTGCCTTTAAACAATATTCTTTTAAATTCCAGCTTTCAGAGAAAATTATCTTAAAATATAATAAAGAACAAACTAAAAAAACTCTAATGAAGCTCTGATTTATTTGAAATTATTAATCGCTAATTAGAAATTACTTAATTGGACGACAATTCAAACTTTCTCTCTGGCTGAAGCACCTTCTTGAAGACGGAGGAGTTTCATATACTCCCTTGCTGTTTTCACTTTGCGATATTCCACATCCCAAGTAATTTTAATATGAATAGGCTGAGCAGATTAGTCTCAAGTTAATTTGGTGCGTGGAGTGTCGGAATTATAGTCTTTGCCAGGGAAAATCAGAATTTGCAAAAATTCTACAATAATCATTTCTGAACACAACAATAAATTGTTTGCCCAGCTAGTAATTTCTTCTTTTGAGTAGTCATCAGTATTAGCAATCCACCCTTGATCTGCACAAAATGAAATTATCATGGGCTGAAGTTCTGTGAAAACCATAGAAAGCTGAATCAGATTGAATTTTGCGTTGATCTGCAAATCATATAGCTCAGGAATCTGGCTGCAAAAAACGAATAATTCACTAAATAAAACAATGTTAATCCAGAGCTGATCGATCTTATAGCGCTGAGCCAAAATAAGAGAGAGCCTGTGCTGCTATCTCCAATAGTGAAGCCATCATTATCAAAAGCTAGCAAAAATCAGATAGCAATAGTAAACACTATTATTACAAAAACCACCTGAAATGTCCCTATTCTTATTTTTCTTAAATAAGGAATGCCTGCTCAGATGTAGATAAAGGGCTTGGCTTAATGCAAGGTAAAATTCACTTGGCCTCTTTCATGTTCATTATAGTTCTGAGCTCAGCTTCTTTACTGAAGTAATAAATCTCATTTGATTCAGTTCACCCTATGAGCATTTCTATGAGAACTAAAAACGTTGCAAAGCAAAACGCCTTATCTATTGCGATTATCAATCTAAATTCTTCAATCTGTCGCCTACATATTAACGCGTCCAAGCTGACCAGTCGACAATTATAGGTGCTGTGAATAAGGCATACATATAATTTGGGCTGATTTATTTTTTATATTTCTGGATATGACAATATATGATGGAGACAGATAAAGGTAGGATAATTAAGACAACTGCTGTGACTCCTATAGCAGAACTTTCTCTTAAACTATCATGACTTACCATTTAATATTAATTTCCACCATTTTTTAATATGCTCAACTTTGTGCTTAAAATTGAGTATATTTTATAAGATCAAAAATGATATAAAATTATCAACATTTTGATTTGCAATTTAATTAAAATTTATTGAGTAGTATCAAGATAACAGAAGCTTTGAGAAAAGATGAATAGAATTTTCCCCGGATAAGAAAATAATCTTTATGGCAAAGTAGCAGAAAAAATATTTCTGTTTTAAGACTAATTAAGGAATTTTTGAGATGCTTTATATAAGCTCAAGGTATAATGTCATTAAAGAGAATTTTATATTGAGCAAAGCCATTAGCATCCTCCTGGATAAAGAAATTTTTTAATAAATTATTTCCCTGAAATTTCTTTAAAACACTTATATGTGATCACATAGCCTAAGTTTTGTATATAAATACCTGAATATAGCATCAGTCAACTTAATCCCTTATATATGCTCATAATAGCACTTTCAAGATAAAAAACTTGCATTGATCTAATAGCTTCTTCTAAAAAAATAAGCCTTTGCACAATCAAACTACTCTTGATAGAGATCATGCCTCATTTCCTCTTTTGACAAGGTATTTTATTGATCATACAAACAATTGTTACTTTTGAGAATAATAAAATTTCTATTAGCAATACCTAAATATTTATTTTATTTAATTAAAACCAATCCTAGCTTTAATTTCTAATAAAAAATTTATTATAATTATATAATTTTTCATTTTCAATTTTCTGTCTTAATTTAGTTCCTCCTTTTCAATTATATATTATAATTTTGGATAGTATTTTACTCTTCAATGGAAGTGGCGATATAGAAGAAGTTTCTAAATTAATTGGATTATTTCTTTTATCTTAGTAATATTTATAGAATATAATTGTTCTTAAATTTGAATATGATTTCTAGATCAAAGATAGGAAAAATCTATGCTTTTTGAGGCAAAAATAAATAAAATCCAATTGACAAATAGTAGACTCATGAGTCTTGCAGATCTTGAAAATATTTTTAAAGCATTTTCTTAAACGCATGCTATATGGCAATCCAGTTTGAAAATATCTAAATCATCATATCTAGAAAATGTGAAATCTGAGCACTAAAATGAGTAAAATTGGGGAACCATAATTTTAGACTGCTGTACTTGATTATTTTTATAAATATATTTTTAACTTTGAAAATGAATTTTATTATAAATAGAGAAATATGATCCCACATAATATTCAAAAATTACTAAAAATTCCTTCAAAGAGAAATAGAAAAATAAAAAGAAAGATAAAAGAGACTAATAAAAAGCCTAAATTAAAAGCAATATGCTGCCCACAAAAGAATAACTTCCTAATTTACAGTTTAGAATGATGAAATTTTAGAGATAAGTGAAATCAATATATTGAATCTATAAAGAATGATCTAAAACTCAAAAATGAAAAATTGTTCGAAATTAAAAATCAGCAAATTTTTTATAAAATGGAAAATCAAATTAATTCACAAGAAATTATTTCGAATAAAAAGAGGAAATTCAAGCTTTCTAAAATAAAATTAATGGAAGTTGAAGTTGCAAATTGAGCCATAATGTGCGGATTTCTATTATAACCTAAAATTTAAATTTTAATCCACATTGTAAAAAACCTAATACATATAAAATTGAAATTTAAAGAAAATTATAATGTCTGAGAGCTTTATCCATTTAATTCAGACACCATAAAAGGACAGAAAAAAGCATATAAGCTAATTATATAGCATTAATTCCATTTAATTTAATTCATTTTCTTATTCTCTAGCAGTCTCTCTTATGCATACAGTGTTTATTATTAGAAAGCAATCTACTTGAAATTAAATTCTGTTTAATTTAATAAAAATGGGATTTTTTCTGTAGAATAAATGACAAATTTTGTTTGAGTTCTGTCTTTATTGTTCATTTTCTTAGTTTTTTATAATAAAGTGCATATTTCAGCATGGTCTTTTGGAATTATCATCAAATTATCCTAATCCCCATAAATTTATAACTAATCTCCTAAAATAATTCTAATTCTGTCTCTCACTTTAATGCACTTATTTTAAATTAAAAAGATCAAGTATTTATCTGTTAAGAGTAATGCTCTGTTAATTTAGAAAATAAGATATCATTTTAGAAGAGTATATAGAAATTATTAAACAATATTTTGAGTACTCTATCGCCTGTACGTCATATAAATTTTAAAACTTTTTAAAACACAAGAATTTTAAATGGTAAATCAAACTCTGATTGAGGCGCAATAATTGTTTTATTCATTTGATCTTTATTATCTAGATTAATTATCGATAAGTTAAATAATATTTATAATTTATTTTATTTTTCGATTTCTCCGCTTGACATTATTAATTTAATTTCATGATTTTTCTGAATGTTGTAAATTAGATACACTTTAAAAAAAGTTCCAATTTTTTTTCCATGCAAAATTCTAAATAAAATTTTAGTACCATTTTTACTGTAATTACAACATGTTATTAAAATTCATATTCATCTTTTTTGGCTTATTATTTTTAACCTATTATTTTATACCAACATTTTTAACATAACTTCGTAGAGATAGATAAATTAACTAAAATAAATTGAAAATTACCTCTATATAATTAATGTGGAATTATTTAAAAGCAAATGGATAAATAAAAAACAGTAAAGGCAAAAAAGCTTGGGGAAGATTGAGCATGCAGAGGTACAAATTTTTGTCTCGTACTGTGATGGCGAATATCTAAATCTAATCTAATGCCAAAAAATCATCTATTCCAAATTTAGACATATAGAGCAATTCTCTTCAATTGAGATTGTTTCTTGAACTTGAATAGAGATACCATTTAACATATAAACTCCAGCTATTTTACACAAACTAATTTTTAGAGAGATAAATTAATAAAACTAGTAAATTCAGCAATCTTGGGGTAATTGCTATACAGATATGCAATATTTTATTCATTAATCTAACATACTTCAAAAATTGGCTTAATATTTAAAAACAAGAAGAGAATCATTTTTCTTTATTAAGAATTTAATTCATGTTTAAATCTCAATATGCTTGCTTCAATTTTTGTATATTTTATATTAATTTGAAATTATTAATTGATGAAATTATTTAAGAAGCAGATCTGAGTTTTCTCCATGAGTGCTGAATTTTCTTGATGATGGAGGAGTATCATAATCGCTAACAGGAAACACTAAAATTTGTATAAAGCCGACAATAATCATTTCTGAGCACAGCAGTAAAGAATTCGTTCAGCTTGTAATTTCTTCTTGAGAGTAGTCATCAGTGTCTGCTATCCAGCCTTTCCCCGCACAATATGAAATAATTAAAGGCTGAATTTCAGTAAAAATCATAGAAAGTTTTATTAGGTAAAATTTTGATCGAATTTTCAGGTCATTAAGCTCTGGAATTCTTGCTGCAAAAAATGCATAATTTACCAAATAAAATAAAGCAACCGCACAGCTTATTGACCTTATAGAATTTAGCCAAAGCCAGAAGGAGTTGCTATTATTGTCGCCTACTTTAAAATCTTCGCTATCGAAGATAAGCAAAGCTGCAGTAATAATCGTGACGGCTATAATCACAAAAACTACTTGATAAGTCCCTAATCTTACTTTTCACAAGTAAGATAGCGCTTGGTCAGGCGTAGATAAAGGACTTTTTTTGATGCAGGGCAAAAGCCATTTAGCTTCTTTCATGTTTACTATGTTTCTTACTTCTGTTTCTTTGGTGTAAAAATATTTTCCATTAGACTCAGTTCACCCTATGAGCATTTCTACAAGGATCAAAAACATTGTAATGCAGAATGCTTTGTCTATAGTGACTAAGGAGTCGAGATTTCTCAATTCTTCACCCACATATAGCGATGCTCACGCTGACCAGCCGACTATCATAGGTGTTGTAAATAATAGCATGCATGCAATTTGTGCCGATTTGTATTTCATATTTCTTGCGTAGGACACTATCTGGTGGAGAGATATAAAGGTCGAAATCACTAAAACCACTGCTGTGACTCCTACAGCAGAACTTTCTGCTAAGTTATGATGATTGACCATTTAAATTCTGTTAGTTTCATTTATCAATAAACCTAATAAAATTAGGAAATAATTAATTCATCAGGAATATCTCATTATAATCTTTTCATAATTGAAAATCAATTAATTGCATTAAGGAATGGATTAAAATCTCAATTTTTTCAACAAAAATTACTCGTTAAATTTATTGAGATTGCCTCCTAAAATTTAAAAAAAAGGTTTTACATTTGGCCCATTAAAAATTTATTGCTGATATGGCAGAATATTTTATACATGCCTTTAAAGGCCAATTTGGGAATTCCTCTCGACTCGAGTCAGCCCCAGGTACCCCGAAAAAATCATCTCAAGAAATATCCAAATTTAAAATCCCTCCCATGACCCCAAGAAAGCTTTCCATAAACGACGAAAGTAATCATTTGCTTGAAGGAGCAAATGCAGAAACCGTGCATTCAAAATACTCTGAAATCTGGCAGAGAGTAAAACGAAAGATTTTTACGCAAATGAGAATGAATAAACTAATGAATAATGTAAGGCTTTTTGGGCCTGGAATGAATGAGGAAATGGAAGAAGGGGACATGGAAAATTATTTCAAAAAAAAGAAAAACCAAATTCTCACTGTCAGGTCAGGCCTTATAGCTACCAATAGCACGCCCTGCGGAATCATCCATCCGTCAAGAGGATGTAGGATATTATGAAACTGTTACATTGGGGCAGTTCTGATATTCACTGCTATTTTTATTCCGTATTCAATGGCATTTATAAACTCACTTGTCTTTGATACTTGGTGATGGATGAATACGATTATTGATTTTAGCTTTATGATTGATTTTTTGTTAAATTTAAATACAGCCTATGTAGATAACGATGGAGTATTGGTAACTTCCAGATGAAAAATTTTTATTAACTATTTAAAAGGATGGCTTATTTTAGATCTGATCTCAGCGATCCCGTTTGGCTTTTTTGAAGCATTTTCAGGACAAAATGAAAGTTCTTCAAATAACCGAAAATATAGCTCACTCGTAAGACTTTTTCGTTTAAAAGGGCTCCCAAAGCTGCTAAGGATGCTTAAAGCTATGAAAGTTGAAGGTAACTCGAAAAAGGCTGAAATTTTGGAGACCTTTCAGCATTTTTTTAATTTGGGCCACACTACGATACGATTTGTTAGTACAGTTTTTGGTTTGCTTGTAGCTCTACACTGTGTCACCTGCTTTTGGTACATTTGTGATAAATTTGATGATTTTGGCCCTGACACTTGGGTTGTGAGGTATGGATATATAGACTCAGACCATTTTACGATATATTTAACTTCTATGTATTGGGCATTAACAACCCTTGTAACATTGGGATATGGCGACATCACTCCATTAACTCTGACAGAAAAATCATTTACTATGTGCTGAATGGTGATATCAATGTACGCGCTATCCTTCGTGGTAAGCAGCCTTTCTTCAATGTTTGCACAAACAGATATAAGAAATAACCAATTGACACAAAGGTTAGCAGAGGTCGATGAGTTTGTAAGTGAGTGCAACTTAAGCAAAGAAATCCAGTCAAAAATGCATAAAGTAATCACGATGAATACAGAACAAAGAGCATTTTCTGTAGAAAATAAAGAAAATTTGTTATATGAGTTGCCTATGAAACTTAAGTATGATATTGCTATGAATATGTATCATTCTGTCATAAAAACATTATATTTTTTTAATGACAGAGATGAAAATTTTATTGCAAAAATAATGCCACTCTTGCAACCGTTTTTTGTCCAGGCACTTGAATCAATCTATTCTATAGGGGAAAATTCAAATGATATTATGTTCATCATGAGAGGAAGATGCCAGTACGTTTACGGACAAGAAAATACGACATTCAGGCCAATGACGGAAGGGCAGCATTTTGGAGACATAGAAACTGTCCAAAAAATCACTCGAAAATACAATGTTCAATCCTCCCAAGAATGTAACTTATTAGTAATGGGCCCAAGGGTAATTTATAATTAGACTGTACAAATTATTGAAGAAGAGTTTCCTGAAGTTTGGAAGACAATGGAAAAGCAAGCACTTGAAAATGATAAAAAATTAAGAAATGCCCTTGCCGAAATGAAAATAATACACGAAGTTAATAAAGAAGGGAATATCAAAAACATGACTTCTGTGCTGTTTAAAGAGCTCCTGACACAAGAAGTCATAAATTTGAAAAACTTAGAAAAAAATACCCCTGGAAACTCAAAATTCAACTTCATAAAAACTGCTAACGAAAAAATCGACAATCTCCACAACTTAACATCAGAAAACGCAAAAATAATTGAAAAAATTCTTCGAACTGTAAAAGAGCTAAAAAATAAAAAAGAAAATAATATAGAAGCAAGGCAATTTTTGTGTATAAAACAAGATCAGTCTACTCAAACAATATTTGGGGATTAAAATGGTGTTTAATGATACAATAAAACAAAAATATTAATAAACCTGTTTTAAGAGCTAGCGCTTATAACTTAAGACTTTAAACTGCATAGTTTTTAATCAAATTTACCATAAAATATTTTCTGCATTTATAAATGAAAAATCAGCCATTCTCTCATGAAATATTTAGTTCTCAAAATCGAAAATCTCTACAATCCTGCTTATTTCACGGCAAAGTTGACCATAGTTTTGACCAGACTTCAAGAGGCTACATAATTAATCTTAATGCTGCAAGCCTTCAAATCCCTAGAAACAACCGTGAAAGTTTACAATTAGTTCATCCGTTTATAGTCTTTCAGTTTTTTATTCATAAAAACAAGCCTCTAACAATAGAATTAACAACCTCAGACTCACAATCAATAAAACGGCGATTAATTTTTACTCATGGCCGGCAGGTAATAAAAAACCCGTTGCATGCAAGAATACCTCATACAATAATCGAGCGTGGGGTTTGGCTGAATTTGTTCCTGAACATTGAGTCTTTATTTGCTATGTGCTTTCCTGCTCTAGTTTACAGATCTCTTGAGTCAGTATCACTAACTGGTACATGCATAATTAGAAGGATTTTTACGCTTCAGAAACTTGATCCTTATCAGATAATCCCAATCGGCTGTGAAATGCCTTCAGGCTCAAATATCAAGCAACAAACTATCGATGCTGTATCTTTTCAAGAGACCCCTCGGCCTGTATTTTTTTCAAATTCTCCTCCTAAAAGTAAAAAATATTTATATAAAGATAACCCAAGTATTTTTCGAAATCTCTCAGTAGAAAAAGAAATCAAGGATTTAAAGGAAGCGTACTTCCGGAGTGTAAATACAGAAAAAAAAGCATTATTTCCACGATTCAGGGGAAAAGAACAAAAACAAATTGATGAAGAACGCTATAAAGTATTAAGCAGAAAAATAACACATAACTATACAAGGCCAGCCGAGCTTGCGGACGATATCGAAGAAAAAATCGAAGTGGACGCTCCAGAGGTTCCAATTGACACTTCTGCTTGAATTAATATAATAAATGCAGACTCTCCTATAGAAAAATTCAAAGAACCAAAATTCTTTGAAAATCAGATGTCAATTATTATGCAAATGCGGCATTTCACTCCCCCATTTGTAAATGTGACAGAAAATGTAGAAGAAGGGCAGAAAATCCGTTATAATCCTAAACAAAAATGCTATGAGTCAATTTAGATATGTGTAATTAATAAACTTAAGCCAAATGTTCTGTTCTCATGTGCTGAATGACATCGCCACTTTTGGGGAAAACCCGTGAGCAGCGCTTACACTGAAAACCTCCGTGCGGTTTGGTGATTCTTTCTAAGGGATGAACACAGTTGTGAGTATCAGAGTATCGGTGAGTTAAGCAGAAAGTCTGATGGCAGCGATTACACTCAACACAGTTGACTCCGGTTAATGTTTTATTACACTTGGGGACCGGACACTTCTTCTTTTCTGGCTGTTGACAACCTCCAGAGTTCATATGGGTTTCCCATGTTATATTAGGGTCTTGGCCAGGGATTAAGTCAATAGCTCGATTGCATATCGGGCATTTGAAAATTTCCCAGCCTTTCGGTTCTCTTGTACAACGATGTTCGGTTAGGCTTCTATGGTTTTGGCAAAAATCGAGTCTACATAAATCACACTTGAAGGGCAAAAAATCTTGTTGATTACAGCCTGGATGTGCACAATGTGCTCCTAAGTTAACAAATTCCATTTTTTTGAAAATATTTTAATTATACCTGAACAGTAGTAAAATGGTTTTAAATGAAAGAAAATGCTAGAATTTTTGAAAACTCTTCTTTAATACAGCATCTAAAAAATTGAATTATAAAAAATTTTAATCAAAGCTTATACAGACTTGGAGGCAATGCAATATGATAGCTCCTTAATTAGACTTTTTTAAGATTGTGCAACAATATTTTCAAAAAATGGAATAATTTTCCAATAAGTTAAAAATTATGAACAATTTATATAGGCAAAAACAACCAAAACCTTTAAGCAGAGCAGCAATAATGTTTGGACTACCAAAAATTCGCAGAGTCCAAACTACTGTCCCAGGTAGCCTAGGTTTAACAAGAACTTCTAGTATAACTGAGTTTAATACTCCAGGATCAGATCGGCAGCTAATGAACGAGCTTGGAAAAAAAGTAGAAGAGCAGAGAAAAGACCTTGAGGAAAGATCAATTGCTTTAGAGAGTCTTGGAAAACATTTTGAAGCGATTGGAAATGCCTGCAGAGAAGAAAAAAACAAAAACATAGAGCTTCGAGAGAAAAATATGGAATTACAAAAAGAAAATAACTCATTAAGAAGACACATTGGTGAGCTAAAAGAAAAAAACGAAGTCGAGCAAACCTTAAATAACCAAGAAAAAATATTGAGCTCAAAACTTAAAGAAAATCAAGCAGATTTGGCAAATGAAATTCAAAGACTTAATCAAATTATTATTGATAAGGTAAACTCTATTAAGGACAAGAGAAACTAATGAGTGAGAAAGAGCATGTAAAAAATTAGAATACGAAATTGCCGTTGCCAAAGGCCAAATACAAAGACTAGATAAAAAATTACAAGAAGCTTCTGATGATCTGGCTGGAGAAAAATCCAAGTCCATTGATGAGCTTAATCATCTCAAAAAAATTAACGAAACCTTAAAAGATGAACTAAGTAGAGGACAAAAATCAAAATCTGATCTTGAATCACAAAATTCAAAACTAAACGAAAAAGTCATAATTCTGCAAGAAAATTTAAATAATGTTGAAAGTCAGCTGGAGATTTCGAATTCGATGATAAGCGAACTCAAAGAAGGCTTGAAAAAAATGCAGATTGAATTTCAAAATAAAGCGCAAGCAGTCAATCAAATTTCTATAAACTCTGACGACGATTTAAGGCAAAAATTGGAAGAGTTCCAAAAGCAAGCTTATACTCTTGGTGATCAGCTATCTTCGATGACTAAACAAAAAAATGACGCTGAAGAGAAGCTTGAGCGATCGATGAATTCGCGCTATGAGCTGCTAGCTAGCGTAGAGGAATTGAGAAAAAAGCAACAAATAGAGTCTTTCAGATATGAAAAATTA
This sequence comes from Blepharisma japonicum, assembly GCA_949751835.1. Classification (NCBI taxonomy): domain Eukaryota; phylum Ciliophora; class Heterotrichea; order Heterotrichida; family Blepharismidae; genus Blepharisma; species Blepharisma japonicum. The sequence goes on along the minus strand of CATKHK010000175.1, from coordinate 4,964 downwards.
ATTCAAGCAATCACGCAGGATTTAAAGCTAAAAACTCTTGAAATTAGCGAAATGGAAGAAAATTTAAAGAAAAATGAAAATCAGCTAAAGTCCTATAGTGAAAATTTGAGGATTTTAGGAGATGAAATAAATGCCAAAAACGACAATATAGCAGAGCTAAATGGAAAATGTGATAAGCTAATCAGTGAAATTAGTTTTCTGGAAAAAGAAAAACTAGAAAAAGAAAAAGATTTTCAAGAATTTCAAGAAAAAGCTTCAAAATTTGATCAAATTAAAAAAGAGTTGAAAGAGAATAAAGAAGAAAATTCTGCAATTAAATCAAGATCTAAGAAGCTTGAAAAAAGTCTTGAAGAAGTAACTAAAAAAAGAGAAAGATTAAAGTTGAAATATAAAGACCAAGAATCTCTTCTTGAAGCCAAAATATATGAACTTCAAGCAGAGTTAAATAACGAGAAAAATTTTAACTCCAGCCATCTTCAAGAAGTCATAAAGCTAAAGCGAGAGCTATCTCAACGAGAAAAGCCTATCCAAATTTTACCTATAAAAGAAGACCAAAATCGCTTGCAAGCTCGAATAGCTCAGCTAGAAATTGAATGCGCAGAGCTAAAAGAAGAAATTTTGAATCACTTAAGGGCTCAAGAATATATGAAAACCATGTCTTCAAGCCAAGCCCAAATAATTTCTCAGTTAGAGTCTCAGCTTGAAGATGCAAAATCCCAGTTGAACGATACAAAATTCAAAGATTTGAAAAAGCAATTAGAGTGTCTCAATGATAAAGAAGAAAATCTGTCAAAGGTCATTGAGAAATTAGACCACGCTATTAGTGCCTTTGAAAGTGATTTATCATGTATGAATTGCTTAAACTTAGTAGAAGAGGCAGTTTTTACGATTCCTTGTGGCCATATACTTTGCAAAAAATGCAGTAGAATTAGCGATTCAGCCTGCTCTCAATGTTGTGTGAAGGTGCAGGCTTTTGCAAGAGCAACTTTACTTGATGAATTAATTGGAAAAATAATTTATCAGCGCCAGACTATAGATAGCATAAAAGAAATATCATTTGTTTAATTTTATTATTTTAAAATATAGCTAAATATGTCATAGAAATAAAGCAAGCCTCAATTTCATTAATGCGATTAAACAATTGCTGCACAATTCAAAAATTTGCCTGCTGAACTTTGTTGACAATCTAAAACATTCATTTACTAGTGTTCATATTTAGTTTATTGGTCTAAATTGAGAATCGATCAAATCATATCAAAAAACGTGTTTTGTTGATTTTTTGAACTTCTGATAATCTATGAGATAAAATAGTGATGTTGATGGAAGACAGATTATAAGGAGCATTCTTATTAAGCATCTCAGGAAACATCATTGAGCTGGATTACGGTGATTGTGCTTATCAGTTTGGGATCCCTATCGAATAATTTTTTTTTCTCCCGAAAGTTTTCGTTTGTTCCTTCGTTGCTGGGTGAGGTTTAATAAAGTACATGGTACTTTTTTAATGAAGATTATGCATTTAGAAATCAATGATATGAAAATATTTGTTAAACGAATTTCAATAAGCATTTGTAATATAATTATGGTATCAATTATTTAATCATAGCTTTCTGCTTAGCAAAAAAATAATAATACTAATTGCAGTTATATTATAATAACGAGTTTGAACAAATTAAACTAGTAAATGAGTAAATTAGAGAATCAAGCAGTGTAATAAATGGAAGCTAAAACCAATAAATAAGGGTAGGACAACGAACTGTGTGGTGTCTATGAGGATTATGAAGATAGTTGGGATTATGTAGATTAGTTTGTTATAAAAATTTTGTTGATTAAGAAGGCATATTGATGAAATCTGAGTTCTAGAAAGGGATGCAATCTTATATACAGATATGCAATAGGACTGGCGGAGAGAAATAGAATTAGTAACGAAAATAATGACAGATAATATCCAATGGAGTTCCTGCAGTACAGTGAAGTGTACTACATTCTATTAGGCCTATGAAAAGAAAACTGAAGATAGAGATGAGTTGCCAATTTACACAGTCACTGCAACCGATCTTCAAAAATAGATTCGGACCTTGATATTGCAAGTGAAAGCGCATGTGAAATAGATGAGCAAGGAAAATATGATATGGTTGCCGATGAAGCATTAGAAGGTTCAGTTGTGCTATGCAACACGTTGGAGCAAGAAATGTTCAGGAAAAATTTGCCTCTGCAAAAAATTTGCAAAATGAGAAATTTTTTAATTTTAAGAAGATGAAAAAATCTATCAGGAATTGTGAAGAAGAAACTTATGCTTATTAGTGGTAAATGCAAAAAATTTCACTTGTGACAAAATATTAGTAATATTTCCGGATTTTTGGGTTATTAAACATTTAAATAAAGAGGTAATTTAATTCTTTATTGAAGGAGGAGGGTGTTAAACATAGTGATTATTTTAATCAAAAATTACATGCTAGATATTAAATTAGAGAATAGTTTTTATAAGTATAGATTAATTATAAAATATATTATAATCGGTTTGGAGGAATATCAAAAAAGATTAATAAGCTGAGCACAGCCTGGAGAAAAAGTATCAAGAAGAAATTAATGATTTAAAACAGAAATTGGAGGAAAAAGAAGTAATTTTAAGCACTCAAGAATCCACTATGAAAGATTATTGAATTTGTGTAATAGAGCTTAATATTTACATACACAGAATTGAAAAAAAGATTATATAAAATCTAAAAATGTGGAGCACCTGCTTAGAAATCAAATTAATTATGATAGTGTTGAATCAAAAATGAAACCATTCAAATAATATATAGAAATTTAGGGACCTCCAATTTAGCTTTAGAAAGAGAAAATAACAGATTCAAAATTTGAGTAACCAGTCTGCCGAAAAGTCATTGTTTTCTCAAAACTGATTTGAAAAATGAAAATTTAGGTCTGAGAAACAGCAATAATGATACTTTCAATGAAGAAATAAAAGATTAAAAACAAGAAATAGCTGCTTTAGCTAAAAAAAAGCAGATTGTTATTAATGAAAATAATTATAAAAGAAAAATTTAAAAATTGCAACAAAAAAAAAGTATTCTAATACCAAACACTGGAACGCTTGAAAATAAACTTAACTAAAGTATCTTTAGTAATAAAACATTTATTGCAATAGAAAATTCATAACCTTGAAAAGCCAGTTATCAGAACAAAATGCAGATTTACGGTCAGAAATAGGTAATATACAACATTATCAGAAAGTTATTCCAATTTATTCCCTGTCCTTAATTAAAAGGATGATTGTGATGAATTAGATAATTATGCCGTAACAATTGTGAAATCTATTATAAGGATTAACTATCCTTGACATTTATATTTCAAAATCATTACAATTACTTTTAACTAACCATTTTATAATTACTCTAATTCAATCAGCCTCTTTTCATTCAAATCAAACTTGAAGTAATTTATATCTTCTCTTACACCCACTATCCCAATGTATATTTCTCCTTTGTTATATGAGCAATACACTTGACGATGATATTTGATTATTGAGTCTGCTATTCTTTTCCACTTCATGCCACTTCCAACTTCGCTTTCATAGATTGATCCATTATGGGATTCAATCAAATACAATCTCTCTGCATTTATCAAGGTCTTTCTTTTCTTCTCTGCAAACTCATAAGGAATTGTCGAAAAAGAGTCAATATCAATTGAGTATAGCCAAATATTTCTATTCAAATATCCAGAAATCAAAATATTCCCATTAAATATTATACTATTGCAAAAATTATCAGCTTTTGGCAATGGAGTTAATTGGATTCATCGATTTTGATCCAAATCAAATCTACTAGACAGAGTTAATTTCTTCTTACAATTTCCTCCAAAACAATAGACGCTGTTGTTGAAATAGATACATGATGAGTAATAGCAAGGAGTTCCAGATGGCAGCACTTCGATTCTACCATTCACATCAAAAATCAATGTAATACCAGAAGCTGGATAATTACCAAAACAGAATAGCTTGCCATTTGGAAGTTGAGTTATGCAAGTTCTTTGGTGTAGTGGCTCTGGAGTCTGTAAGATTTTGATTTCTTTGATTTCAGTTTCAGTGTTATAAATAGTTAATTCAGTTCTCTTATTATTCTTTTTAAGATTATAAAGAGATGTTTTTTGTTGGTAAGAATTAAGATAATCTTGGTAAGCTTGCGCTAGCAGTGGATCATAAATGCTAGAATTGTTCTGGTACGCTGAGCAAGTTGCTCTGAAATCCATCTCTAATTCTGAGTTGTTTGGTCTACTCAAGAACTCAACTGTTTTATGTCTTAAGGTATTAATATTCATAAGATTTAATTGGCTTTCTATTTTTTCGAGTTTACTGTTGATATCACTAGTAATGGAGTTTATTTTAGAATTAAGTAGCCGTGCTTCACTTTCAATCTCTATTTTGAATTTTATTAAACTTTGAAGCTCTTTTAAGCTCTCACTGCACTCATTTGCTTCTAAAGAAATCGAATCCTCAATGTTTGCTACCTTAATCCTAGCCGAATTTATAGTTTTATTAATTGCTTCAATACTGCTTTCTTTATTGGAGAGCATAGTATTAAGAAATGCTTGAAACCCCTTATTAACGAAAGATGCAATTAAACTTTCTAAGTCTTTACTGTATTTATGAAACAACTTTGCACCATTATACCAATGCTTTTCGGCTGAGATTATCGATTTTACTTTGTTTAAAGCTTCTTCAGGCTGTAAAGTCAATAACTCTGAAATTGAGTCTTGGTTTGACTTTAACGATTTTTTAGCTTTGCAAATTTCTAAAACCAAATTTCCTAGATTAGCTGAAAAAGTATTTAAAGTTCTAGTGTATTGGCTTACATCTTTTTCTAAATTAGCTAGATGCTGATTAAAGGAATCTATAATTAACTTCTTTAGCTTCCTATACTTTGAATCTTCTTTCATAAGAAATCTAAGAACAGCTTGTTTTGTCT